>CAODLS010138720.1:0-11342 GCA_948243855.1 Flueggea neowawraea | reverse complement strand
AATGGAAAATTAGAGACTCTAGGAAAGGAATTTAAAATATGAATTGTATAAATTGATCTATTTCAATTCATTTATTCCTTAACAGTTGGTAATTTGTTTATTAGTTTAGCGGTGTAGAAAAAGTGTTCTTGTGTTTTCAACTTTTACAACTGAAGCCCCCCAAAAAAGATATTTACCCCAAAGATTATTTTGGAAATTGCCAAAAAATGCTATAGGCAATTTCCATGTAGAAAATGCTGAAGCTGGAAAATCAATGAAAATAATGCTTCCCAGTAACTATTGGATGAATGTGCAAAGAATATTTTCTGCACAACATATTTTTCTTTTGTAGCAATTGCTCAATTTTTTTTCAAAGGTCAAGGTTAGTTGTTTAGCTTTCCATTAAATTAAAAGTTCTGCAAATTAGCTTGTCTTCAAGGATATTAGCAACTACGATAGTGAAGGTGGAGTGGTTTGTAAGGCAATACCATCCAAAGACAGAACTAATATGTAAGGCCAATAACAGAAACATGGAAAATGGTGAAGGTGGAGTGGTTTACACTAGAGGCATTTGAGAGGCCTCATTCTTTCCCAAAACATGGAAAATTGCACTCAACATGCTTTTCTCACCCCCTCCCTACTCCTATAAATAGGTTTTTTTCTTTTTGATAAATACTCCTATATATAGCTAGAAATATTGTAACTAACTTGACACATCACCAATTCTAGAATGCTTTTATACTAACATTAATTGTAATAAGCTAACATTATTTACTCTCTAATTCTTGACCCCAACATTTGACAACTTACATAGATGAAGAAAACACAACATTAAAATGTCGCAATTAAAGAATAAAATAAGGCATGCAAAATGAGTCAACAAAAAGAGGAGGATGCATTTTACACATCTTTTGCAGTTCCTACAGCTATGTACTATTTTTAATCATGTCAAATTGACAATATATAAACCAGAAAAAGGAAACAGAAGTATTATTCTATTAATTTCAATTCATTAAGGCATGATAAAAAGTGGCTTGACATGTACAACCAGGAAATGGAAAGGACAGAATTATTTTGTTAGATGGCACTCACTCATGGCATGACAAAACATGGCTTAAGTTCCTTAAATTTAAAATCAAGAAATCTCAAGCCTTAACAAGCATATCTCCTAAAATATAAAACCCCCCTACTTGAGTAAAGCATAACCCACCCTGAAGTTATTCTCCTCTGCTTATCACTGAACAAAATAAACAGAAAGCTCAGAAACAAAACTTTCATGCTATTACTACAGGAAATGAATCCGATAAATCAAGTGATAAATAACCTCAATTTGGAAAAAGGATGGACAAAAACCTGGAGAATAGAGTCAACCTCTCGAATATGTGATAAGAACTTATTACCCAAACCCTGCAATTTCAAATAATAAAGTTAAACTAACAATCAATCATACTAAAATCTAATGAGATGTCAAAAGAACTTTTGAAAAAAGCCATAAAGCCACACAGACTGCAAGGATCCTGCAATCCTGATAAATTGGAACAAAAGAAATCAAGCAACCTCTCCCTGGCTTGCACCCTTCACAAGACCAGCAATATCCACCAATTCTATGGATGCTGGGACAGCTCGTTGAGATTTGCTGAGTTCAGACAGCACACGAAGTCGTGAATCTGGAACAGCTACAATCCCCACATTAGGCTCAATTGTACAAAATGGAAAATTCGCAGCTTGTGCTTTTCCATTCTCCACCTGAGTATGTTAACAACTTCCTTAAAACTGGATGAACAAAATAACAGTGACTCAAAACAGGAGACTTTGACCTACCTTCATGATATTATATCTTTTCCAAAAATTGTAAAGTAGCATACATTCATAATAAAATCTTTAGCATGTAACATTCCATCAGTAAAGTTAATATAATTTAGGAAAAAGGGCAACCCTTTAGCAGTCAATTGACAACACAAGAAAGTCATCATTAATGTAGTCCAACACTGAGCATATAAAGTTGTTGGATTTCTAAGTTTTGTAAGCCAAATATTTATTCATGAAACAAAAAAAGGGGGGGAAAGAGGAAGAATTATAGCATTTATATATAAGTTCTACACCTTTTTGTCCCAGATAACGAAACCATCCATGAAAAGCTCCTTCATTTTGGGTTATTTCAGGAGATTTATTTATGCACTTACAAACTAAGCATACCAACACAAGTTACAAGAGCATCAGTTGGAAAACTAGAGAAAGATTATAAGATTTTTTATTTTTAATGTGGCTGCAAAAAAAAAAGGAACACTACCATAAGTCTATAATTAGGAACCAAAGATGATAGTCGTAGCATTGTTTTTCTTATTTGTGGCCCTAATTTTAAATTTTCAAAACTGTACCTTCGTATATTATTTGACAAATCTGCAAAAACGAAAATAATCGTAAATAGGTCTTGATGAACAGGAAAACTGAAATTCACCATCAAAAAGTTTGCAATTGACTCAATACATTCACAAGTTATCATAGAAAATATTTCCAAAGCAGTAAGAGCTTGTTCCTATATGAAGTATTAAAGGAACTAATAATTTTCTATTCTATTTTACAACGTTCAACAAAAAGGGAAAAAATAATCCAATACATTGATAGCTCTGTTTTTTTTCCTCTTTTTATCAAGCAATAGCAAATTCAAAATTGAACTATATTAAGGTCCAGTAATGGGTTACATTATATTATCTAGGACAGTTCACAGAAAAATAAAATCAATCAAAACTCAATACAAATTCATATCAAGCTAAAATTGTCACACAAAAGAACATACTTACAACAGCGTTAAAGAGAGTGGATTTGCCGACATTTGGGAGGCCGACAATGCCGGCTCTCAAGCTCATGCTTATTTTGGAAGACGAGGATGAAAACCGTCTTTGAATACCCAAAAAGCCTATCAATTGAGAGTTGTTTGTGGATACGGAATGGTTTCTATACAGTGAAGATAGTGATGATGGTTTGATGGGAAGTCGCGAAAAGGTTGGAAACAGAAGAGACGACGATAATGCTGCCACTTTCGCCATTTTTGTGTTCTTTAGCTTTGAACTTTGCGCGAGCAAGAGAGGGTTTATCTGAGGAAACAGAGGGAAAGACGTAACCACTGAATTTGAGTGCGCGTTGGAAGCGATAGCTAAACCTCCATGACAGTCACTATATTTTGCATATATTTCAGAAAATACCATTGAACTTCAGGGTGACTAGAGTCAGTCCTTGGGAAAAGGGTCTCACTTATTTCCTTTTTCTTTTTCTCAAAGTGTACTTTTAGAACACGTATACGTTGTAAATGAATTAATTAAGTAGGGATTTTTTGTTTAAATCAATAAATCAAAGCTTCATTGTTACCTTGAGTTAATACTTGATCAATAAAATCAAGAAAGAACATATCCTATTGGTTAGATAATGATTCGCATACCCTTACTAAGCAATGTGTAAATCAATTTGTTGACCTCTCCACATGAACAATAGAAACCGAATCAAATTAACTCAATAAAAGTTTAAAAACTTCCAATATTGAACCTATTTCAAATTGCCACATACTAAAATTTGTGATAGCTTGAACTACATACTGTAAATCAGTTTCCACGATCACCTACGATACCTACTATTCTTTAATTTATTCAAGCACTTTGGCATTTGTTGATTATTCAAATAATCCATAACCATCACCTTCAAGACAACTTTCATGGAGTCAGGATAATTGACAATCAAATGATTCTTCTCATAAGAGTAATCACAAAACCAAGTAGAATCAAACAAATAAAAGCTAATAAGAAAAAAACTTGTCAAAATCGTCAACATCCAATAAAACAGAACTTAGAAAAGTTTTCAAACAAACGATTTGTCAATATTGGACAAGAGATGAGAAAACTTTTTAACAAAACAGATAAAAAAAACTTCGGAATGAGCACTCATCTATTTGGCATGGGATAATTGAAATTTAATAATTTACTTGTTAAAAGAAAAGATAATTGTCACCATAGACAAGAAATAGAGTGATTCATAGCAATTTAGATAAGTGATTATATCCCAAAAAACACCGCTTGTTGGATCATGTGTGATTAACATTAAGATTTTTCTATGTTTTTATGATGAACAAAATGTGAAAGAGTCAAAATAGCCATGTTATGCACGCAAGGTTTGGAGTTAAGCACGTAAGAAGACTCAAAGTTGTAAAAGAAGCTACCAGAACTTGATTTACCTACGCAAGCCACAACTTACATACGCCATCTAAGAGTTGCGTATGTAAGGTTTTGCTAACTTACGTAAGTATGCATCAGTTTGAAAACAGAAGCTATTGGATCATTCAGGATCAATACCTACGCATGTAAAGACGGAGTTACGCACGCAAGGGGCTTGTTACGTACGTAAGAGAAGATGTTACGTGCGTAATGAATAAAGACAACACAAAGATTTTCGACCGTTGAAGAAGATTTTTGAAATGATTGAATGTAACAGTCAGATTTTAGATCATTAAGTGTGCAACACAGAGAGTTACGTACGTGACACATGATTTACGTACACAAGTGGTTTTATTACGAACATAAGTGAGTTCTAGACAGCACAAACATCAATGACTGCACTCCAACGGCTAGTACAACAACTATAACAATCGTATGGCATAAAATGACTATAAATACATCAAGAAAAAGGAGAGAAATGGTTGAAGAACATATGATATCATTGTGCTAAAAATCGTATCAACTACAATCATCAAAAACACCAAAGATAAAGGTAAAGACAAGATGAAGTGCATTAAGTTCATAGACTCAACTCTATCATAGTGCTTTATTCTTTGTAAACTCTTTGTCTACAATTCAGGTGTGGGAAAGGTTAGTTGTGAACCTAAGAAAACAACAGTACCTTAATGGGTCGATAAAGTGACTTCATTCCTAAGACAACTTTCTATCTATTTAAATTTGTTTTTGCGTCAAAATCATAATAATCACAACCTAAATGCCACTCCTTCATGTTCAAATTTTGAAAATTTGGTCGTTGTTGTCTCTAAGTAATTTGAACCATTGGTTGCTTGAATTCTTGAATACAATTATATATAAATCATATATAGATACCAAAATTTACCAATACCATACTTCATCGTTGTGAACCAACCTAAATCTATAAAGCATGTACTTGTCGATTTCTTTGTCAAAACTTTTTCTTTTAGAGACTTAAACTTTGCTAATGAAGAAACAACCCGATTTTTAAGAGATAAAAATACAACTCTAAACATTTTCGACTCAAATTCACCTCGTAGAGTCACTATAAAGTTATTCACAATACTAGTCGACTTCAAATGCTGTGTAGAAGCAAAATTTTAGCCAACAACAACACAACTCAATTATTCATACAAAAAGAAGAAAAAAATGAAAACTTACCTTTTTGGGGGGAATGTTAGAGAACTTACAAACCTTTCTCGAACAGACCATTTTTCGACAAACATAATAGCATGCATTGCAATAATAACATCGAATTAATACTAGAATTAAAAATCAAATAAAAAAGAATAGAGAGGGAGAGCACCTTTTAGGAACCATGTAGAGGTGATGTATGTGAGTTTGAAAAATGGAATAAAAATTCATTAAAGACAAGGAAAAATGTGTGGTATAAAAGCATCCTCAATGGTATCGACTCAAAATGGTATGATACAATATCACATCATCATTTCATTAGACCCTATCTTATTAAATTATTTATCTCCAATAGTTTACATTATCATTGGATCTACAATGTGACCCATTTTTACTCTACTTTTCATTTAATTTTCTTTTACAACATATATTACATAAAGTATATTTATTTGACACAAATAATTTAATATTTTTAATAAGTGAGAAATGACATATTCTACAAATAATAGGATAATCTATTTACAGAAACTTAAATATTTTAAATATGAAAAAATAATATTTCATTCAAATAATAAAAATAGCCATAAAACATATGTTAATAATTTAATTGAATAATTTTTTTTATTTTTTTCATAATGCTATAGCCAAAATAATGGAGATGAATTGTGAAAAACTAGGACACCAATCATGTATTTAGAAACAAAAAAAACAACCAAATTTTTTAAAAAAAGAATATTTATACATTGGATCATCTCTGACCATAGTCCAATACTTCTAGAGTCTAATAGACTCATATTAGACCATAGTTGAAGATGCCCTAATATAATAAAATCAAGGGAAAATAACTTTTAAGTCCCTGAGGTATTAATAGGTCGATCCTCGTATTTTTTTTACTTAGCAAGTTAGTCCTTCAAATGTGTTTTTGACTGACGAAGTTAATGAAAATAAAACTTTATGAAAATACCTTTAATATCCTATCCGTTTCGACTAGTTTTTTTTGTAGTATTTCGTTCAATCCAGATTGAATCTTAGGATGTTTGAATTGGTGTTTTGATGTTTGAGAATTATAATTATGATAAATGGATGTTTGATAGTATAAACAATGATATTTTTACAATTTTAGATGTTGTTGAACCCCTGGCATAACGAGTTACTCGAGTAAACATTTTGTGCTACTCGAGTGAAATGACCCATAGCTAACTCGAGTTAAAAAAAAATTGTTACTCGAGTTATATGATGGCTGGATAACTCGAGTAAACCATGCTTCTAGGATCATTTTTGGGCAAATTTAACTCGAGTAAGAAGAGGTGTAACTCGAGTAAGCCATGAAAAATCATGAAACGCACCGTTTTGGTCTGGGAGTCCTTATATACACCAAACTCGACCATTTTCGACTTCATACGTCTTTCTTCACTCCAAACACCTTCAAATCTGTCTCTCAATGTCTCCCATTGCTTCCTAACACTTCCTTTTGATTCCTTAAGGTGAGAAAACATTCTTAAACACTTCATTTCTTCCGTTTCTTGCTTAAATCATGAATTTCTTTTCCAGACCGAATTTAAATTTTGAGTTTGGATTGCATGTTTTTGTTAATAAATGAGTTGGTTTATGATAGATATGGGTGGATTGAGGTTGGATAAACACAGATTTAGCTTGGTTTTGGAGATTTTTGTGTTTTGGTGAAATGGGTATGGTTATGTACGTGTTTGATAGATTTGGGATGCTTTGATGTTGTTTTTGTTGATTTGGTATTGAATTCATGACTCTGAAGTTGTTGGAGGATGATTTGAGTGTTTTGGCACGGTCGGTTTTGATCGATTTTGGTTTTAGGTTATTTTAGGCAATTTTTTTCCTGAAGGGATCATAAACATAATTTTCATGATTCTGATTTATTGGAGGACTAGATTTGATATTTTACGTAATTGGGTCAAATTTGAAATTCTAGACAATTAAGGACTAATTTGTAGTTTTCTAAAAGTTTGAGGATTGAATTATAATTTCAAAATACTTTGAGGACTAATTTATAAATTTTAAAAAGTTTAAGGACTAATCTCTAATTTACCATAAACTTGGGACAAAGTGTAATTTTGAGAAAGTTTAGGGAACAAATCATAATTTTATGTAGAGCTCGATTTTTGAGATGAGAGCGATAGATCTTTTATCGAAATAGGTTTTCCAACGTCGTACGAGCATCTACATCTGCATTGTATCATCATACATTTTTGGTATTGCCATAGTACCAGTACCACATTTTGATATTTGCTTTGATTTTATATGTTTCGAATTTTTGTATGTGCCATCAAGAGCAGCCGTTTCCTAATGGCGTGTGATTGGCCCCTTCTTGCTCTAGACTTCCAGGTGAGTGAGATGGAAATTATAAACACATAGATTGTGTTTTCAAATCCTATATGTTTTTGTTGTGTTTGACTTATAACAAAAATTTGAATTATTAAGGTTGGCTAATTCAAAATTTGATTACATGTTAAACAAATATTTAGTACTTGGATTTTTTTCAAAATCTGCTATATATTTACTTTCTGTAAATTAAAATCTACTTTGCATACATGTTTGCTCTAGTTATTATTTTATAAATATTCTGGATAAAGGACACCTAGTTACGAGAGAGCGTAGCGTTTAGTATACCACTGCTTTGTCAAGGCCCTAGTTACTAAGGTAATATGGTAGCAATGTGTCCGACCAGACACATGTACGTCTAATTTTGTCTGGTGGCATAGACCACAACGCCTGCTTTCTGTTTGCTTCTACATCTGGTTGCTATCTACCGTCTACTTATTATATATATATGTAGTATTTTTTTTGATTGTCTATTATTTGCTATATGTGCAAATGTTTTTAAATGAATTTACGAATTAGTACTATACGTATATGAGTGTATACCATTAGTATTTGATTATATACGTGCATGTGGTTTTTTCTGAAATATTTTCAAAATAGTTTATATGAGTCCCAGAGGTGATCTAGAGTGTCGTCCTTCACTGAGTTTACTCACCCCTTTCTCCTAATATTTTTTAGGTATACTTTTGGCATCCTGATTCTCAATAAGGCATTCTTTTTGACAGTCAGTGCCCTTTTGGTTGGTCAGGCTCCGTATATTTTTGCAGTAGAGCTTCACACCGGGTTGTTGTTGGGTTACTGAGTTGTATTCTGCATTTTGATTACACTGATTTACTCATATATTATTTTGCTAACATTTGATATATTACTACTCGATATGTTTTTATACATATAAATCATGTTTTAATTTATATGTTATATATTCTAGTTTAATAAATGGTTTTAAAATGAATAAGTTGGGTAGAACATTTGATTCTCCGAGGCTTGTGCGAGATGGATTTTACCTCCAATTCGGTTCGTCTTGCACGCCAGTCATGGTCCATTTTCGAGTCAAGACAATACCCTCCCTTAAAGTCAAAGACTATGTCCATTCCAAACAAATTTATTTCACTCTCTCTCCAAAATCCACCATCTCCTTTGTTCAAAACCCATCAAATCTCGTTGAAACCGTCAAAATCAAACACCTTTTTACATAGGAAGATTGTGGCACACTAAAAAACCGTAACCCAGCATCGACGATCTTCAATATGGATGAAGATGGTTTGTGTATTTTGTGCTTTCTAGGTCATTTTATTTGTAATTTTCATAACAAAAGTTGTTTATACATGGTCTGAAGTGATGGGTGTTGCTCCAATTTGACAATTGTTCGTGTTGGAATAGTGTTGTCTTTTTTAAGGGTTTTGGAAGGGGAACCGATTTTTTTTAGGGATTTTTGGGGTTTCGCTTGTGAATTATGGTCCTCTTTCATGCAGTCACATGGGTTTGTTTATTTTATATGTAGAAACAAGGGAGTGGACCATTGTGTTGAATTTTGAAGGGGATGTTAGACATATAGACAACTTGAACTTGGAGTTGTTTTCACGTGTTGTCATGTGCAAATATGTTTGCCAAGCCTTCAAGTTGCCAAGAGACATACCTTTGGAGTTTAAAATCAAGGATAGACTACTGGAGAGTGATTTAGATGTGGTTGAAATTTTTTATGAGAACGCAAAAAGTGATGAAATCAACATTGAAGTGTCCCAACCTAATGTAGAGCCACTTGCAACATTGCCAACAAATAGGGGTTTTCGCTATAAATTCATACCTAGGACATACTTAAAGAAAGCTAAAGGGTCATATGGGTGACCGAGGAAATTTTTTGACAAGGTTATGGAAAATGAAGGAAAAAACACTGAGGAAGGTTCATCATATGACGAGGCATTTGATTTGGCATTTGGCGAGCATTTTAAGTGGTCTAAGGATGATGAGGATCTGGACTAGAATGACGATGGAGAAGGTGTTGATACGGAGACTGATATAAATGAAGAAGGTGATGAAAATGAAACTAGTTCTGATGATGGGTTGAGTAAGTGTAGATTTTAGGGTTTTTGAAGTTAATTGAGTCAAAAAGTGAAGATGAATGAGGGGGTCAAGAAATGAAAAAAGAACACAAGTCCTTTAAAAGGCATTAAGGGATCAGTTTACAAGCCAAAAGAAGGTGATAAGATTATGTTTAAAGAAAAGCAGTTGTTTTAGAATGTGAAATCGTTAGGGGACATACCTAGAGAATACCCCATTGATGGTAGATATGATATTAAGAGAATAAAAAATGATCTACAGAGGGTTACTGCAGTCTGTATCAGTAAAGGCAATGGAGGGAAAAAGTGTCAATGACAGTGGCGGCAGAGCAACACACACGGTTGGGCAAGATAATGTGGTTTAAAAGACTAATGGGTCCTCAATTATGTCTGCATTTCTTGATTTATAGGTAGGGTTTTAAAGACTAATGGGTCCTTAATTTCACAAAGCTCCAATTCGTGTTCTTGAGACATCTCACTCCTTGCAGAATTTCTAGGAGTGATTTGGCAAGTCTTGATAGAGGAGTGATTTTTCCTCTGAAAGGATCTTAGTGGAAGTGGTGGAAGATCGAGCTCAAGACGTTGGAGATGATGCTAAATCTTCCTCTGAAAGGATCCTAATGGTGGTTAAACTGAAAGCTCTGATGTTGATTGCCATTGTATTTACTGGTATATGGAAAAATTGGTCTTGTAGGGTTGTGTTGGCTTGTAAGTGGATCTGATTCTTTTGGCTGTTTAGATTGGATCAATGGAGATCATCTTGTAAATTTTTGGCAATTTATGGTTTCAGAAATGGAGTTGTTCCAATATGTGAATGAAATTTTTTGAGACTCTTAAAATTTTTCTGGTTAATGTTTTCTTTTCAATTGATCTAGTGTCATTTCTATTAAAAGCATGATGCTTGCTGATGATTATTGTGGGTTATGAATCTCCTGGTTTTGTAGGTTGAAATGTTGATGAATAAAATTGAACAAAATTCATTGACATAAAATTGAACAAAGGGCAACTTTAGCGTAAAAATTATATTTTGAAAGGTCAATATTGCCACATAAGCAAATTTGACGTGTCTCATTAGAAAAATAGATGGAGTTAAGTGACAGGAACCAGAGCGGCAAATTTTCAAAGTGTAGGGACCGTAAGAGAGATATAGTCAAACCTCAGGGACCATCATATATTTTACCTTATAAATTTTTATAACTTTTTTTTGTAGTATTCAAATGTATTAAAAATGTATGCAAAATTCAATTTTTATATAATTTTTAACAATCTCTACAGGTATCCAAATATTTCTCGATGTATCCAAATGTATCCATAAAATTCCAAAATGTACGGACCTACTGGATCAGAAGCTTCTCAAGCTCAAGCTTTTACTTTTCTAGTTAGAGACCAACGTCTTGGGGTTAACGTGAGATTCGCTCAAGGACCTACCGGTTTAGGTTTGATTAGTGATTAGTTCAAAGAAATCTTTTTTTGATAAAATAGATTTTAACATTAATAAAAATAATTATTAGATGCTAAAATATTTTAGCTAAGATTTTAAAAGTAAATCTGAAACCAAAGTATTTTTGTAAATAAAGCA
>CAODLS010138591.1:0-10780 GCA_948243855.1 Flueggea neowawraea | reverse complement strand
ATTCAAAATGCTCAAAAATTCAAAATTTGCAACTCCACTGTAATCAGGAGTTAATTATGAAAAAACAAACCCTAGAAATTTAATCACGAGGGATTTATGCAGGAGAGAAATGGAGAAGAGATTCAGATGAGAGAAAATGTTGGTAAGAAATTCAAAGGAGAGGAAGTGCATAAGAGTTTTTATTTGAAGGGTACAACAAGTCTTTTATTACTGTCATTTAGAGTATCTAATGTTGTTAATGAATAAATCAGAGCTTTTTGAAAAGGCAGGGATGCATTCATAAATATTAACGGCCCTTAGCGACCGCAAGGTAATTCACACTTTTTATTGTTAAGACAGTTTTCAGTTACATGAATCAAAATTGGGTTAATTTTTTTGCGGTTACGAAAATAAGAAGTATATGTAGGACGGTCACAAAAGCTTTTTTTAAGGTTACAAAAGTGCTTTAAGGGTGCAGAAAACTCTGTTCGTGTAAATTTCTTTGAAAAAGCCCATATGATCAGCAAGTATACACAATTTCCCCTATCCTCTCCTCCTCTTTCTGCCCCACTTTGTCTTTTTTTTTTCTAAATAGAAGTGCCAACCACCATAAACAAGAAACGACCATAAACACCCTAACTTTTACTTTCTTCAAATCCATCTTTATTCATAAAACCATCTTAACAAACCTCTTTAGAAAACCCCAAATCCACCACTAGTACACACAAAAAAGCACGTCTAAACAACCCACATAAAAAACAACAAAATACTCGTATAAAAATATCACATCTAGAATCATAAACTAACTATCCAACCTCTAGAAACTCAAATAAAAAAAAATAATAAAACCCCACCATCATCAATTTTTCTTTATGGGTTTCTACATCTCTCATTTGCATTTATGGGCCTTATATTATTTGCACCTATCTTATAAGAGGGTTATGTTGTGGGTAAAGGTTAGTGATAAAAGTGTGTTGGGTTGTTATGAATTTTAAGGAGTAATTTTTTTTTATAGTTTCTGTATATATTCAGAACAGTACTGTGGTTCGTATAAGAAGATGGAGATTTAAAACTTTGGGATTTGAAATTTGGATTCAAGTAAGATTATGGTGTTTGGTGATAATAGAGTTTTGGTTGAATTTTGATTTTAGAAAAATGAAAGGTTTGAAGAAGAGTGCTAAGGAATGAGATGATGTAGGCATTGTTGGTTAATAGCAAGTATGGTCATTCCCTAATTTTACAAGACCTTAGGAAGAAAATGTTGTCCTTTTAAGTTTTCTTAAACTAAACGCAAAAATTATGCTACTTGAACTAAACTTCTAATCAAACAATTGAAACTAGCAAAAAGATAAAACTTGTGTAAATTTGGCTTTCCTCCTTGATAGACAATTCACAAATACAATGACGAAGGCTAAATACAAATAATTAAAAGAAAACTAAGGAACAACAGGAGCTAACGAACTAGAAAACAAATACACCGAAGTATAATGTAGAAAGGGTCCCTTGTCTTATTGCTTCTTCATCCTTTTATAGTTTTTATGTTGGTAGAAGAAAAAGTTCTTATTGATGGTTGTTCTAGTAGATAAGTGTTGCCCTTTTAGGACTATTTTTTATGATATGGCTCATTTGGAGATGATTATGATAATCTTGATCATTTTCAAGAGAACTTTGACTGGAATGTGTCATAATTATGATAAAGATGAGTACTTTTATGAGAACTTATCAATTTTATAGGATAATGCTATATATCCCTCTTGGATAATTCTCATCTTTATTTCTTGTTTTTTAGAGACTCTCTTCTAGAATGTGTATCCCTCTTGTTGCTATAGATAAAGTCTCAATGTTGAACATGGACTCTTCAATGCATATCACTTTTGGTTATAAACCTGACCTACTTTGATATTGCGCCAAGACCCAGTCTAATGGGTTTAGATTGTAAATATTTTACTATAAATACATGACATTTTGAGAGACTTATCTTTAGTTTTATGATTATATTACTTGATTGTTAAGAAGGCCAATTAGTATATTTGCTATTGCAAGCTATTTCTAGGTTGAATATTATATCCAGAATTGTATATTTCTTTTAGTTAAATGTCACAATTCACCTAAACAGACAGCTAAAACAAGTAGGTTAAACTAATTATTGTACAACTGCTCTTTGAAACCACAGAGGTTGTAAAAATTTACAAGGACTTTGTTAATTAAGTAACTCAAAATTGAACTTTTGGGCATAGTAATTAAATGCCTATTAGTTATCAAATGTTGTTTAACGAAAATTGTGTGCTTATGCCAAGTCGAAACAATTATAATATTCGAGCCATTTCTTGCACGCAAACTTAAACAATAGTGGGGCGAACCTCAACTCTTGTAGTGAAAGGGCAAATCTCAGTAGTTGAGAGGAACTTTGAGTTTAAGAAAATTTCACATTAGTAGATTGAGTTTAAGCGAGTCCCACATCAATAAAATGTAAGAGCGATTATGGTTATCCTAGTTGGAAGAATTGGAGTCGATAATTATCGAAAGTTGCTAAAATTGAGAAAGTTGCTGAGGACATATTTTTCTTAGCTAAAAAATCTATAATACAATTTCTGAAATTAAGAAAGTTGCTAAACATATCTCAGGAAGCAAACGAGAATTAATTATCAAAATATATTGATACAACCATTTGAATTTGAACCCAAAGCAAAAATTATTGAACCAGATTTTTAAACAACAGAAACTAACACTTTGGTACTAGAATCAATAGTAAACATTTTCAATAATTATCCACTTAAAGAGCTAGCAGTCCCTAACCTTAATCGGTAGCCCCAATATTGTATCAACTTTCCCAATTTGATGCAAACATTACTTTCAAGTTGAAGTTGGGGCTTATTCACTTGCTGCCATGTTTTTAGGATACTGCAGGATAGTATCCAACAAACATCTAAAAGAGTTTTATATTGTCTGTCATAGGTTGAAATTTAATAGGGTTTTAGAAGAGCATACAAATTGAAGGCCTTTCCATTCTTGCTGAAAGATAATGCACAAAAGTGGTTATACTATCTGGCTCTTGGGAGTATCACAACTTGGCATGAGATTAGTAGTTATTCTTAGAAAAATGCTTTCCAGCTTCATGTGCAACTAGCATAAAAAGGGAGATTTGTGGTATTAGGCAGTATAATGTAGAATCTCTACATAAGTAGGAGGAAAGATTCAAAAAGCTATGTCCCAGTTGACCACACTCCGAAATTAGTGACTAGCTACTAATTTAGAACTTTTTTTTACCATGACTAATTCAATATTTTTATAAGATTCTTTTGCGTGTTGACAAGAATATTGTTGATATTGTTAGTGTTGTAGCTTTAATGGATAAGACTACGAAAACTATAAATATGGCTTTAAATTCACAACAATTTTGTGTCAAAACTAATCACTCTTCAAGGAGTTAAATTTCATCATTAGAAAAGTGCCTTGGTGACTTAACTTCTTTGGTAAGACAGACTGCAACGGGTAAGGTAGAACATGCTAGAGACTTGTGGTATTTGTTTCGTGATGGTTCATCCTATAGACGTGTACACATTGGGATGATATTATGGAGCAAGCAAATGCTATGAGGGAGTTTCCTGAGGCAGCAGCAACGGAACTATAATTCATTTTCAAATACCTATAACAGAACTTTCACAAATAAATCAGTCATAAAAAACTTCTAACATTCTAAGCAACCATTTGCACTAAAGCAACCCCAAAACTAGAATTCAGAAGCCAACACATCTCTAGAGGATATTATAAAGACTTTGGCCACAAGTAAGAAACTAGCACTAGTATTTAGAATTTGAAACAACAGATGGGTGAGATGAAAACTATATTTAACCATTTGAAGTCACAAAATTTCAAAAAGCTACCATCTTAACTTATAGTGAATCCCAAGCAAAATGTAAATATGGTCACTCTAAAAAGTAGTAAGGAATTAAAGGTTCCATAATCTTTTTTTTCCAAGAGGTAATTTGAAAAGGAGGTCAAAAAGAAAGGACCAAATAATGTGGAGGAAAAGCAACCATGTGAGCCCAAAACTTACAACATCGGAGTACAAGGTCACACCACCCTTTTCTAGCAGGTTAACCATGTCGAAGAAAGAGTAGTAGGAAAAAAAAGATGTTTGAGACTTTTAGAAAGGTGAGGGTGAACATTCCCATGCTTGATATAATTAAAAAAATCTAAAGATATACAAAATTCCTTAAATAACTATGCATTTCCAACCGGAAGTTGACTGACAGTGAAAAAGTGCATATGAGCGAAAGTGTTTCAGCAGTGATTCTGAATAAATTGGCTATAATGTGAGGAACCATATACGCTAATTGTATCTTATAAAGTTGGAAATGTTTTGATTAAGAGAGCTTTGTTGGATTTGGATGCTTCCATTGATTTCATGCCGCACTCAAAATTTAAGAATCTTTGAATATAGGACCTCAAAAGAAAATAGGTATAGTAGTCTAACTAACTGATAGGTTTAATGCATATCCAGATGGTGTCTTGAAGGATGTTTTAGTTCAAGTAAACAATTTTATTTTATTTGGACAGATTTTTATGTGTTAAAGATGGGGGATAATGAATCTCCCAAATCAAATTCTAGTTGCCAGAAAGGCCAATATTGAAAACATATCGAACTAAAATTGATATAAATGAGGGAACATTAACAATGGAATTTGATCGCTAGATTGTTAAATTCAATATCTATTACACTATGAAAAATCCTTGTGATGAACCTATTTTTTTTTCTATGAATTTAATTAACTCTTTGGTGCAGGAAAATTTTGACATCTTGTGTACAGATAATTTTAAGGTTGCACTTGACAATGGCATTGATCAAGAAGAATTACTGTAAGTAGCTACTGATTTTCTTCTTTTTTTGTTAATTTTCTAATGGCAGTTGTTTTCCAAGAGTTGGATGCGTTAAAATCAGTGTAGAATGTGTCTTTTGTTGAACTAATTAATAACTCATGCAAAATTTATTCTTTTTCTTGTGCAGACGCCTGAGTTATTGATGAAAACTCTACTAAGTCATCTAAAATACGTGTTTAGGGTGAAAATGAGACCTTTCCTATAATTATTCTTAATAAATCAAATGGCTCGTAGGAAGAAAAATTGGTTGAAGGTTGCAAAAGTACAAATAGATTTATTTTCCTTATTATTTTAGATTAATATGGTAATTTTAGATTTGTGGAGCTTGTTCTAGTGATGAGTGAAGAAGATTTGGTAATATGTGAAGTGGATTCCGTTTAGAAGAAGGAGAGAGTGTGAGGAAGGAGGAATAGGGAAGGAGAAACATGAAGTGGATTTCTTTCCACATTGAACAACAGTACTATTAAACTCATGCAAGAGATACTTGTATATCCGAGTTCCATACTATGATCGGTGATTCATCTTTGCCTCCTCATGTCTAATTCTTGTTGATCCTCTACACACATTTATCATGTCCCCAAACCTTGATGTTGTCTAGGTGCCTGCAAAAAACTTATTCATCAAATATGTCTTAGTACAGAGTGTTCGAGATTCCTACAAATTCACAACACATTGATGATTAGTCAAATTGTATGACATGATCGATTTCTCCTATCGGTCTCAACCATTCACGAAAACATTCGAGTACTTCTACTAAGATCGCCACCCATAATCAGTGAAGTAAATTTCTTCTTATGCATTCATTTAAAAAGTTTGTTGAAAGCCCATGAGTGATTTTCAGTAATCTCATTTATTATAATTGTGCAGGCAAATATTAGGGTCTAGTGGTGATGATTTATTAACAATTATCGCTAGAAACATGCCATACCAATTCCTTTTAAAGGTTTATTTAAAATTAATGACCTCTCTCTTTTTTTGTTGGTCAGCAATAAACATCTTGTATTCATTAAGAAATGTCTTTGTTATAAAGTACAACAAGATGGAGGGGGGATTTATGCCCCAATTAGCGAAACAACCATTAGCTAAACAAAACTTAGAAACCCAATCTACCGGCATATTAGCCAAACGAGAAATACACTGAAAGATTACAGAATCCACACTTTGAACAATGTTGAAGATATCTGTAATAGTTGTTAAAATCTCCCATGGGATAGAATCATCCTGTCTTAAAAGAAAAGGAGCCAAAGCTGCTCCATCAAATTGAACAACAGTATTATTAAAGGCAGGTAGCTTCCCAATCAAACGAAGTCCACCCAAAATGGCATTTGCCTCTACTGCCATGCTAATCTACATTTGAGTCTCCACATATGTGCATCCCATATTTTACCATTGGAATCACGATAAATAACAGCACAACCAGCCGTTGAGGAAGTTGAATTTCAAGCCGCATCACAACTGATAGGAAAAGATCCAATAGGGGGTTTAGGCCATGAAAGTGATTGTCAAACAAGACCAGCCATTGCCACTGGAGACCAAACTGCGAAGGAATGATAAGAGAGTTGTTCTTGAGCACCAAAAGTAGCCCTATACACAGTATTCAATGGATTAAAAGGAGAATAATTATAAATGCCCTTCCACCAACCTCTAAAAGTTACATTGCTACTTCGATCAAACCTGAGAGAAAGTGGGTATGCCCACCAAGCAGCTTTAGCTCACACCACAAAAGCATATGATTTAAGCATTCTGGTTCCAATCCACATACTGGACACAATGGAGAAGAAACACAATTTATTCTATGTAAATTAGTAAAAATAGGAAGACTATCTATCAAACACCTCCATTAAAAGTTTTTAATCTTGGGCTCTACTTTCAATTCCCACAAGTGCTTCCAGTTACAATCTGTTGCCAAGGATGGCCTAGAGTAAGGCACTTTTAAGTTCCATTGTCTCTCTCAAAGGATCCTATAACCAGAGCTGGTCGTATACCTCTCATCCATAGTAAAATGCCATAATAGTTGATCCCCCACCATCAGCCTCAAATACTGTCACTGGAATTGTTTCAATAGCTCTACATTCAAAATTAGTTAACGGAGTTTGTAGCAGAGGCATGTTCCACCCAGATCCATCTTCTATTATAAAATCAGTGACCACACAATTGCTTCTAACAGGAGGTGGTTGCGAAACTAGTTTGAAATTAGGCACGTTTGGAATAGGGGTATCCCAGCCAACACACTATTGTCGTTACCCATATTCCACTGCAAACCCAAATTCAAGACCTCTCTAGCCTTTAGCAAGCTTTTCCAATCCCAAAAAGGGCTTGAACCACTTGTAGCTGAGAAGAAATCATTATGAGGAAAATAGATCCCTTTAATCACTTTCGCCCACATAGCATCCGAGTTAGTTAGGAGTCTCCAGGTTTGTTTGGCCACCAAAGCTAAATTCTGCCATTCAGTACGTTTGAACCCCATGCCTCCCTCTTTTTTTGGTATGAATAAAAGATTCTTTTTCACCCAATGAATTTTATTATTGGCACCATAATTTCCCCACCAGAATTGGATCAATTTTGCATCTACCCAATCTAAAAAAGTTTTAGGAAACAAGAAGCACGACATTGTATATATTGGGATCAGAGAAAGGACGACTTTTATTATCACTTCTCTACCCAATTGAGCAAGATGCTTCTCCTTCCAAGATGTCATTTTCCTTTCAATTCTATTTTTTGAGATAATCCAAATCCTTGAACTTACCTCTACTCCAATTTGTAGGCAAACTCAAGTAGGTGTGACCTGGTTCTGCCCTTCTTATTTGTAGTATATCACACATCTGATTCTTGACAGACTCAGGTGTGTTTGTGGAAAAGAAAAGGCTGAATTTTTCCAAACTGACGCTCTGACCCGAAGCCTGGCAAAAGGAATCTAGAATGGATTTGAAAGTCTGGGCCTCCTCTCCATTAGCCACCCCAAATAGCAGTGTATCATCAGCAAACAAGAGATGTGTTATTGAAGGACAGAAACGGGTGATCCTGTAACCTTTGATCAGTCCAGCTTTTAAGTGTGCCATGATAGAACGTGAAATGGCCTCTTGAAGAAGGAGAAAAAGGTAAGGAGACAAAGGATACCCTTGTCGAATCCTACAAGTAGGTTGAAAGGAACGAGTAGTTTGCCCGTTTACAATGACTGAGTACTGGACAATTGTAATACAGTCACTAACCCATTGAATCCACTTAGTACAGAAACCAAAGTGAGAAAGAATATAAAAAAAAAGGGCCACTCCACTTGATCATGTGCTTTAATAAGATCAAGCTTTATTGCCATTGCATATTGCTTCCCAATCTTTCTTTTTTTTTTTAAACCATGAAAAGCCTCATGAGCAAGCAGTAGTTTGTTTGTGATTAATCACCCTGGAACAAAGGCATTCTGTTGATTGAAAATCAAAGAGGGCAGCCACTTCTTGAGCCAATTCACCATGATTTTTGTGATGATCTTAAATCAAAATTACACAAAACAATGGGTCTGAATCGTTGAACCCGGGATGGACCGGTTACTTTTGGAATTAGGGCAATGTTAGTCCTATTCATACTCCTAAGCAAAAAACCCGAATGAAAGAAGTGCTAGATTGCCCTAATAACGTCCTCACCGACGATATTCCAATGTGTATGGTAAAAAGATCCTGGAAAACCATCAGGCCCCGGTGCCTTATCACCAACCATGGAGAAAACAGCTTATTTAATTTTCTCTACGTTTATTGGAGCTGTAAGGAACTCATTCATCTCTTCTGTAACCAACATTGGAATATAATCAACACCTATTTGTGCCGTGAGTCTATCATACGTGGAAAATAAATTCTTATAAAAGTTGGTAATCGAGCTTTCCAAACTTCTCTGATCATCCGCCTATCTACCTTCCCTATCTAGCAATTTATGAATCCGGTTTTAGTGACGATGGTTAATGGCGGACAAATGGAAAAACTTTTAATTTTGATCACCAAAATTGAGCCAGTTGATTCTACTTCTCTGCTTCCAAAACCCCTTTTCATTATCCCACTCTCTATTTAAAAGATTCAATAAATCTCTTTTAAGGGCCTTATCCACATTTGATACCGAAATGCTTCATAAAGATTCTAATTGTTGCAAAAGGGAATCAATACCGAGTCTGCAGTTGGACTGAAAACTCTTCTTCCACTGCACTAGATGTTTTGTCGTACTCACCAGCTTCCTTTCCAAATTTAACAAAAAAGAACCCTTGTACTCCTTATTCCAGCAAAATCTAACCACGTCTCGATATCCCTCCATACCTTGCCACTTAGTCTCATATTTGAATGAACGTCGTCTCCTTTGTTGGTGAGTGTTAAGATTCAGGATTACAAGTCTATTGTCAGAGCCAATCAAATTTTCATGGAGCACAAAAGCCTCGAGAAAGAGGAGACGCCAAGCTGAGTTACAAATGCCCCTATCCAATCTCTCCCAAACAATACTCTCTCCCAAATGGTTGCTCATCCAAGTAAAACCTGAGCCTCTAAATCCCAAATCTATAAGCCCCCATCTATCCATGAAGGATTTTAAAGCAAAATCCAGCCAAGCCATCAATCCACCATCACTGGAGTACTCCTCTGCACTACAAATACCATTCAAATCTCCTAGGCAAACCCAGGGAATCATCTCCTTTAGTACTAGATTATCCACCCGAGCCCACATTCTATTACGCTCACTTCTTGCAGGATCACTGTATGCAAAGATCATATAAAAAACATAAGGAGCAATAAAGAATGTATCAAAACAGAGCCTAGAAGACGAAGACACTGACAGCTGCACATCATCCATCCACCAAAGAGCCAGTCCTCCAGCTAACCCTTGTGGCTCAACATACGCAGCATTATAAAAATTAAGTTGTCTCCTCACTATATCAACAAAAGCTTGTTTATTCTTGGTTTCTGTAAGAAAACCACCTTGGGCTTGTGTCGCTGTATTAAATCCCTCAGTACCCGAGTCGACAATGAACACCCCAGCCCTTGACAATTCCAACTCAACAATAACATGGCTCGAGAAACAACCACTCAAATCCCTAACACTAAGATTGCCACTTCCCACCAATCTATCATGAAAAGTACGCCTAACCTCCCAAATGCTAAGCTCTACTAGGTTAGGAAATGGGTCATCATAAGAAAGAGGAATTTTGAGATGGCGAAAACCAAACTTCCAGGCCGAAGAAGAGACTAGAGAATGAGAGAAGCCAAATTAAAGGGAGAAGGGAATAACAGAGAGGAAAGGAGAAGGTGGAAATGGCAATAGTCAATAGTTGCAGTTTAGTGAGGCATTTCATCAAACACCAAGAGTGCCAATCGAGATAGACAACTAACTGAAGGTAAAGACGGTGAAAACCAGGCTAGGTAGGGACAAATAGATGGATGGCAGAGAGTAGCAAGTAAGAGGAGAGAAGCAGGCAAGAGAATGAGTGAAGAACATAAACAATCAAATCCACAAGGGGATAGTCAACGCCACGGAGGGGATAGACTCCACCCAGAAAGGGTGAGAAAAATAAAATAAAAAACTTTTTGACTCTCTCCACTTTTAAATAGTAAAAAAATTAATGACATCTAAAAATTTAAAAGGCTAATAGAACCATGCATAAATATGCTATTAATCATCTCTAAACTCATTTCTTCGGGTTTGGTTTAGGTTAAACGTATTAATCAGGTTGTTGCTTATATGCCTATGTGTGGAACTTCTGAGTATATGTTTTTCTTCCAAGTATAGTTAACATAATTCTCTTGCCTCTGCAAGTTGAAATAATTAACATACGGTAAATTGAATGAGTTGTTAATTTCAAATTATTAAAATAATTTAATAACTTAAATACATGAGATAATCAAACCATGCATAAATATGGTATGCGTAAATATTGATAAAAAAGAAGAAGGAATTT
>CAODLS010138578.1:0-14694 GCA_948243855.1 Flueggea neowawraea | reverse complement strand
AATCAAGAGATTTGGTGAGTTATTAACTGGGTTAGGGGTTTGGTTCGGGTTTGTGAAGATCTTTGATGATTTTGAGTTGTTTTTGAGAAACCAATCATGGATTTGAGTTCCTGAGGTTGATTATGATCAATGTAGGTATTTGAAACTGATTTCTATCTATTGAATGGGGAAATGGACTTTTTGGATAATTTTTCAAAGGGACTAAACTTGATATTTTACAAGTTTGGAGTCTAAATATAGTTTCTGAATAATGTGTGGTCTGATTTGATAATAGGAATACCTTGGATATTGATTGATGAATTCTAAACAGTTTGAAAACTGAATTTCGATGAGTGTTACACTTTCGTTTAAAAATAGGATTTCTGACGCCGATGGCGTTTGAGTCTGCATTTTCATTTCATGTATGTTTTGTATTGCCACAGTCGCCGTATTTGATTTTTTCTAAAATACCTTGTTTCAACTCGGTTTGGTTTCCGAGACGACCAACCATCGACCGGTGGTCATTGATTCAGAGTTTGGAAGCTCGGCATCCAAGTGAGTTGATGACAGCTTCAAACACATAGATTGTGTCTCTTCTACTTATATGTTTTTGTTGTGCTATAATCATAGCATGTAAATTAGAATAATTAAAGGATTGAAAATCCTAAAATCTGGTCTATGTGAGGACTTGTCTAATTTGAATTGGTTTTGAAAAATTACTTGGGTTTTGAAAAGAGTAATGATATTCTGTATTTGAAAGATTTTGCGTTTCGGAGAAAATTGAATTGATTTGAGAAATAATATAAATTGATTATATTATATTTCTTTAGTACATTTCGAAAATAAATTCTGAACTTCGTTTTTGGTAAAACGTTTGTTTGTTTTGCATACTCTGTTTTGTATGTCATGCTGTTATGGATTTGCAAACTTTGAAATGGATACTTCGCTTTTTGATCTGATAACTATTTCAGATTTTGGTAAAATCATGCTTTTATGTATGTATATTTTGGACTTTGATATATAAGTTATATCTTATATATCTATTTGGTTTTGATATATTCGGTCACATGACCTTTTGATTTTTGGATTTGATAATACGATATATATATATATGTTTTGGAGACGGAACACCCACTTTACGGGGTAAGTAGCCTTTGGCATACAATGCTTGATATAGGCCAGCTACCAGGGTTGTCAGTAGACATGTTGTTCTGACGAGGCACATGATTTAATATGGATAGAGGCGGAGTCCTCACCACCATTATCAGTTGGTCCACACACCTCGTGATTAGTGGTAGAGTCCACATCACGCTTGGTTTAATCTCAGATCTACGCTATATGTTTTGACTCTGATATTCGAATTTAGATCTGAAATGATTTTTGTTATGCCTACGCAGCGAACTTTTGACATTGGAGTTTCTAGAAAACTAGAAATGTTTTTGAGCTTCTATTCTGAAATCTTGATAATAATTTGAAAGGATTTTGACTTATGTTCTTAAGTTTTTGGTACAACTTAAAAGATTTTGTTCAGGAACCCCTATTAAGATGAAATGTTTTCTTAAAGATTTCACTTAATCTTTGAAGCATTTCGTGCATGTTGTTTACTTTGATTGCAAATGAATTATGAATATAGCGTGTATATATGTATATTTGATTATATCTGCTTGTGGTATTTTCGAACTGCTTTCAAAACAATTTTTGTGAGGCACGTATGAGGCAATCTAGAGTGTTATCACTCACTGGATTTGACCACCTTTCTTTGTTTTATCCCTGTTTATTATCATCTTACAGGTGATTTTGTGGAATGTGATATTTGGCATTTGATACTCAGTGAGTTATTCTGACATTACAGTCAGTGCCCTTTTAATCGAGCCCTATTTGTATGATTTGTTAGAAGCTCCACACCGGGTTACCGTGGATTTTGTTATTGTTTTCATTATTGTATCTAGCATTTCAAATATTTTTAATTTGAAATATTTTTCGCACTTAATACTGTATTTATTTTGTTTTATTAAATGAGATTTAAAATTTTATTTGATTTTATTATTTAAATGAATATAATTTTGGGTAGAAATTCTGTAATTTGAGGCTTGTACGAGATGAGCAGGGCTCTCATAAACGGTTTACCTCGTACGCCGGTCATGGTCCCGGGAATGGGTCGTGACAATAGAGATATATACTTTTGCGGCATTTAAAATGTTTAAGATGGATATATAAAGTTCTTGGATTGTGTAGTTCATAAAACCGATAAGTCAAATATTGTTAAGGTGTACAAAGTTAGTTATGGTAGCCGATATCTTAAACATTTGGTAAAATTCAATTCATCTACAGGTGAAGTGGAATGCAATTGCATGAAATTTTCATTTGTTGGAATTTCATGTGCTTATACTTTAAAAATACTTGATAAAAAAAATCAAGAAAATCCTATTGCAATATATTTTAAAGAGGTGGACAAAAAATCCAAAGGAGGGATCTACTAAAGAAGCTCATATCATTGAAATCGTGGGGACTTCGAAGGAATGCATTGGAAAACATTACTCTCATTTATGTTATGATTTTCGTGAAATATCTACACTTGTTTTGAAGAATGAAGATATGTATAACTATGCTTGCAAAAGTTTTCAAAGTTTGCTGCAAGATTTATAGAAAATGAAAAAGGAAAATGCTTCAAGTAATTTAGGTGCTCAGGAAAATTTACATTTTGTATCAATAAATGAAGCAAGTTATCTTAATGATGGATCTATTTTTCGAGGATTGAAAATGAAAGAAACAGTTCAACGACCCAAAAAAAAGTTAAAAAGTGCATTGGAGTGACGAAAATATAAAAAATCTCAAGTTCGAAAATATGTACAAATTTATGGAATTAGATAGTAGCTATATATTTAAAAAAATATTAAATTTCTTTTATTTCAATTTACTATTAACACTATTTTTTTCAAGTTGCATCAGTTTTTATGAATGACAAATTAGAAGTCAAAAATTCTAAAATACAGGAACTAAATGCACAAAAAGAATTTGAAGATGCTCCAATGATTGAACATCAATCATTATCGAGAATGTTTCGTATTCTAATATATTCTCTGACATTGATAATAAATCATTTACTGAATTAATTCGTTTTTTTTTACTTAAATGATACTTACTAAATTCATTATTATTATTATTTGGTTTCAAGTCTAAATTTAGTTTATTATTTTGTAGAATGCTATTAGAGGTTCTAATTGTGGTCAATATGGACATGAAGGAAGAAGAATTTCTAATTGAGGAGTATATTTAGGTTTAACCTTTTTTATATCAAAATTTTGAGTTAGATCATACTATTTTTAATTTGTGATACTATTTTTTTGGTTTAAGTTAATTTTTTTTAATTGTGGATACTTTCACTGCAAAGTGCAATTTATATTTTTTTGGCATGTATAACCTATTGCCAATTTAATTGTGATTCACATTTTAATTATTATTTTTTATTTAACCTCAACTCAAAAAAGAGACATTTAAAGACGCACAATGTGTGCCATAGAGCTCAAACTCCTAACATCATCGTCAATAGAAAGGTGCTCTACTAGCTGTTCCGCTAGTAAGTCTCGGCATCACATTTTAATTGTTTAGTTTGGGCATTTTTTTACGCTAATGAAGCCTGTATGAAGATGTTAACGGAGTGAATCTTTGACAACGGAAGAACAAATAGGAACTAAAGCTAAAGTTAATTGTATTATGTGGCACATGCCTATTGGTGGCAATAGGTTGCAGCAAAATTTTGTCGAGGGACCCAAAAGAGAGCAGCACAAAATCGGTGGGACATTTGTTTGACAAAAGTAAGTGCGAATTCAATTTTGGGAGGAAAGAGTTGTCGTCTTTCAAAGGACTCTCTGCTCTGCTCTGCTCTGCTCTCTCCATTTATCATCACTAATCACTCATCACTCATCACTGTCTGTTTCTATCGACTATTGTGCGCTGTTACTCTTCTTCCAATACATTTTTCTCTAAATTCATGATGAATTGGTGAAAAAGATTGAATCTGATTCGACAATTCGTAATCGCAACATGATTTTATCTTTCACCACGGCAATGGACAATGTCTGCAAAGAAGCTAATAGGCTTGCAGTTACTCGGATTAATGCCGACTAGAAACAAGCAGCTTATGCGACTTTGGGTTGTAGGTGCGAGGGTGATTTTTATATAAATGAATAGAGAAATTATTATTAAAAAAATTAAAAAATTATTTAATTTTAATAGCCTTTTTAAAATTAACTCTTTATTTTATTAGGATTAGTAATATATTCAAATATAACAAATAAATATGGTTTAAAAATATATAATTAATAAAAAAAATTAAAATAAAGAGTGAAATAGACTAATAACATATAACTAGTTAAATTCACTCATATGTAACTAGTTAAATTTATTTTTTATCTTTTTTTTTTTGAAATAAAGAGTATAATACAAAGAGAATTAGAGAAAATATTTAAATAATTTTTTTTATTATAAAAAAATAATTAATATAAAGAGAGTATTAAAATTGCTTTAACATTATTACTGGTTTAGTAGTATTTATGTGCGTGTCATTTTCTAGATTCTCAAAGGTTATTTCTATGGTCTTTTGATGCGCTTGGCTTTCGAGTTTTCTACTGAATGTTTCATCAGTTTTTTTTAGAACACACTTTGTGTTCTAAATGAATAAAATGTGGGTAATGATTTATAAAAAGTAATATTTTTCTTTGTTTTACCATTATTATACGTACAATTTTTCTATAGTTATATTTACATTTATTTTACATTAAATTGTTTATTTAAAGCAAATTGGATAAATTTTGATAAATCGTATATTCAAAAAATAAAAAAAGTAGCACATTTTTTGAACTCATCGTGCACAAGTTTTAGTAATGATATATCAATTTATTAATTTAACTTTATTGCTTTGTTTAAATATTCTTACTGTCTACATTGTGTGGTTTAACCCATTACGTGCAGTATGTACTTGCGAATAATTAACATTACGCATCCGGAACATATTACATATAGGGCCTGACATTGGTGCGATTTGAGAATCTTTCTATATATATATATATATATATGAGCATAATAGCCAAAAACTTTCTACAATAGAATATGAACCATTTTCATTAATTTCCGTACTAATTATGGCCTTTTCAAATATGCAATGTGAATGTGCACATATGCATATCATTATGGACGGAAATGACTGTTGGAATTCGATATATATAATCAAAGATGGTTTAATTCGATATTATCAAGTAGATAAGTCTTCAAGGAAAAAAAGTTGATAAATCAAATTAATTAAAGAATATTATGTGATATCAAATTTACTTGTTAAATTATTTGGCTATGAATATATATTTTCTTTCTTTTGATTCTAACCACAAGGTCGAGGTTTTCAAGCTCCATATTTGTTTTGCAATTCATGTTCACCTAATTAATTCCCATTCGATTCGGGAAGTTTGGACCTTATCTAAGGGGATTTTGACCTATGGAAAGTCTAAACATGCGATATTGTACAAATTTTTGAAATCCAGAAGTGTTCATTACTAGTTGAACTACCCTTGATGAATATGTATTTTTATATATGCTTTATATGCATACTATTTTTTAAAAAATAACTTATTGTGGTATATATAAACATTAACGTGTTTCTCTTTTATTTTCACATTATATATATTTTTCATTTTCACAATTTCTACAAAGATGAATATGATGGAAGAATTAGAACATTTGACCAATGTGTCCAGTAAAATTAACTTCATTCCACACCACACAAGGTATAGGAAGGGTTTTTTGCCACAAATCCATATGGCATGGACAATTCTATATAATATTAAAAAACAAGATAAGAAAAACTACCCATTGAGATGATAACTGATATATATATATATATATATATATCTACACATATATTATAAGCAAACATACAAAACAAATATTGGATGTATTATGTATATATCCAAACAAAGAAAAAGATATAAAATGTATATATATAATGTGAAAAAGAAAGAGAAAAAAGAATAAATAGAGGATCCAACATGTACCACACAAAAACAGCAATGAGATGGGGCACCACCATGTTATCTTTACATTCCAAAATTTGTAGAGAAATGTATGCATGTATACAAAATTGTGCTCTGAAATATTCTGAAGAAGTATCAGAGGAAAGAAATAATTATGTTCTGAAATCACGTACATTCTGTTGAATTTTTTTTTCTCAAGAAAAGTACTGAGAAGGAGAGGAAGAAAACTATGGAAGTGGTGGGGCAAGAAAGAGGAGGTGAGAAACTGGGAAATGCAGAGGGCACTGCTCGTATATATTTTTGTCATCTGAGAAGTAGACAGACTCAATAATAGCTCGATTTTGTTTCCTCAGTTCAAGCCGGGGTCCCCCACCCTCCTTCACTACTCTGCTCTCTTCTCTATACTGCACTTCAACTTAAATATATATATATATTTGTATTTAAGAAGACATTACCAATTTTATTGTAGAACATGTTTTTTCATCATCTTATATTTATGACTGTTGTGAGCTTTACAGATATGCAAAGTTTAATTCTTCGAAATGCATCTTGATGGTTAAGAAAACAATGTACTAATTATAAACAATTTCTGACATTAACTCTTAAATGATGTAGAAACATGGTAAGTTAAATTTATTAAAAATTTGACAATTTGTAAGACAATTATAAAATTTGAGCATGACCAACAGCCTCCTCTTGCTCCCTCCTTAAAATAACAATAATTTATATCTATTTTTGTTGTTAATTTATCTTGAAATCTATGTAGATAAAATATATTTGAATATTTTATTTATAAATTAGAGAAAAAGTGTTAGAGAGTGAATTTTGTTGCTTTAATTTTGAAGAGGTATTATAGTTTTTTTTTTAATTTATTAATAAATTATTAAATAAGAGAGTTAAATAATGAATATTATTAAAGTGAGTTTAAATTTTGAAATAAAATATAATATTTTCGGGAGAATGTTAAAGAATGTGTTGGAGATGCTCCTATTAAATAAATAATTATAACACTTGATACACTTACGATACATGCAAGTAAATATAAGTTAGCACACGTAGTCACACCTAAATCTCATTCCCCACCGCTTCTTTTGTCCACAACTGACGATCATGCACGATCTTACATTCTTACTTCTCCCTCTTTTTTTTTTGTTAAAAAAATAAATAGATTGTTGCATCATTTGGATTTTTTCGACATTGTATACATATGTATTATCTTGATTCCTTAACAACAATAATACGTTCCCTTTATATATCCCAATATGTGTAGTGTATTGTAAACTTTACTTTTGTTTCCTCAATAATTATAATGGGCTCGTTTGGCAATCAATAATACATAACATATTTTGTAAAGTATATAAAATGTTTTATATAACTAATTTTATAAAAAAATGTTTCATGTCCATAATTTTTTACTATTCACTCATCATTAATCATTACAAAATCTACTAAATATGTTATATACTCTATCTTTCCAAACAAATTACAATATGTACATTTTCACAAGCTGTGTTGCCAGAAGTATGGTCTACGCCCATCACCGGTCAAATTTCCACCTCTGCATCTGTTTCTCATTTTCGCCACAGGCACGGCTGTACTTCTCGTCTAACTTGGTCTCTCTCCTTTTTTTTTTTTACTGCATGTAAGTGGATCTGATTTTGATTGGTTGACGTCTTGTGGCCATGATACAGATATTATGAGTCCTAAACATTATTCAACCTCCATAGATACAGGTAGAGTTAGATTTAGGGCTAATTGTTGTTATTTTGTATTTTAGTATTGTCGCATATTTTGTACATGTTCCATTATTGGAATTTGTGATCAAGTCTTACAGTTCAAATATGCCTATTATTATGTCTCAAATGATGTCTCTTGGTATATTATTGCATTTATACAACTTCAGTTTATCATTGCTGATGGAATTGTTAGAATCCGTGGATGTGGCCATGGAATGATAGAGTTAATTGGTTTAATAAGTGTTAAAATTCTATTGGTTGTAAGAAAAATATTATTTAGAGTTTTACTTAACTAATAATTCATGTTCATGGACTATGACTTAAACCCACTAGGAAAACCTAAACTGATTATCTCTCTTCCTATAAAAAAAGCCAATTATTCTCTATCACAAAAACTGTCAATACGAAAATCCTAAAAAGATAAGGATAGAGAAACACAGTTTGATCTTGCTCTTGTTCGTGGTCATTTGTTTAGATTTGATTCCAGCTATAAAGCAAGGTACACTTCCTCTATTGATTACGTGTTGTGTGGAAATTATAATGTTTTAAGATCATGGACATTAAGATTGATGCAGTATTATGACTAATTGTTACTGCAATTAAGCTTTATATGTGGTATCAGAGACCTAGTTGAAAACTTATAATTTTTCTATAAAGATTTTAATGATTGAATCCGTCCGTAAGATGGGTGTTTGCCGTAATTGAATGATTCAAGTTTGCCGCAATTCAAGTTAATAGTTCAATTGAATGACTTTTGAAATATTAGGGTGTGCCGCAATACTTGAATGTTAATTCTCCGTATGCAACTTGATAAAATATGAACAAGTTAACTAATGATTGTGTTTGGCTTGAATCAGTATGTGTTTGGCTTGTTATAATTTAATGGATTATTTTGTTCCGCTACGACTTGATTGAATTGATAATTATACTTCTGTAACAAGCTTTTATGTTTCAGCAAATTAGGGATTACATTATCGATCCGTTTCGCAATTGCTGCATTGTCGTGCGTTATTAATTGATTTTCGGTCTGTCAAGTTGATTGTTGCCGAGCTATGATTTTGATCCTGTTCCCTGTCTTGTTTATTGAAAGCCGCATCAAACTGGTTGGGTAATGAGTTTGGCTTCTTGAAGAATTAATTTTGATTTTTTGAAGATTCTGTATGTGTAACTTGGCATGGATCCCACGTTGCTTGTTTCTGTATAGAATTCCTATAACATTTGGCATAGGTGTTCAATGCATGGTTGCTTACATATGTTATAGATTAAAAGTTGAAGTGTCATGATTATGTCCATCACTGATTGTATTTCATGAAGTGCAATTTTCATGAATTAAATTGCAATATTTGAACAAAGTCATTGCATGTTAAAGAACAGAGATTACAGAAGCCATGACACATATTTCGTAGGCGTTCAATGGAGTAAATTGCAATATTTTTATAAGTTTCAGGATTACAGTAGCATTTATATTATCATGACTTTGGTCATTACAGATGTGCAATCACTGCAGTAAGTGTAATAGATTTAATAATTGGACACTGAACGATTTTTACGGCATCAATTGAATGCTGGAAATATTAGAGTTTGTTGAAGATAATTAATTGTTAAAACATTGTCGAAGCTGTACATTATTGAAATATAACGGCAATTAAATCCTCTTTAGCAATGGGATTTGAATATGAATTATCTTCATGACTTAATTGATACCGTATCAAGATTGGTTATGTTGTATCCATTATTACGGCATGTATAGTTTACTAGTATGAATTATTAAATGGTTATCATGAATATTTGCATTTACAGTTTATTTTGAATTAAAATTAACGTTTATTATTTAATTTGATATTCATATTAAAAGTAATTTGTTAGTCACTAAAGTGACCAAATTAGAAACTGTTTATGAATATCGAATTAAATATATTTCAATTATCCATGATTATGTGATGCCAATATATGACATGATGATATACATAGTGAGTACACTGAAGTTCATGTTTATATAATATTAAGATTACCCAAAGGTGATCTGTTCATTTTATATTCATGAACATGATTGTGGTTAATTAATATGTTTATTTAGATGTGTTTAGTATATCCAAAGATAGCAAGCATGTCTAAGTAGAGTATATATAAATACCAATTATGTTATTATTAAGCATCAATTATAGTTATTTGTATGTTGTTTGTTTTGCCCAAAGGAGAACTTTCAATATACATGCATTGTTGAATGATGTTTGAATATATATTAATGATGATCATTTGATGTTTTGCAGTATCTGGTTTTGTTGCTCTTCATTCGCAAGCTATGTCTATGATTAAGTTTAATGGGCTTAATTTCACAGAATGGTCCAAACAAATTCAGTTTCACTTAGGTGTCCTGAATCTTGATTTGGCACTTGTGACTGAAAAGTCCACTGCTCTTACTGCCACTAGCAGCGCTGATGAACGATCTTTTCATGATGCTTAGGAAAGATCAAATAGACTAAACTTGATGTTTATGCGAATGACTATAACTAGCAATATTAAGACTACTATTCCTAATACTGAAAATGCTAGGGAATTCTTAAAGTTTATGGAGAACATCCCTAAATCTGAAAGTGCTGATAAGTCACGTGTTGGAACATTAATGGCTATGTTAACCACCATTAAGTTTGATGGTTCTCGTTCCATGCATGGACACATGACTGAAATGATCAATACAACAGCAAAATTGAAGTCAATAGGAATGGAAGTGGTTGAAAAGTTCCTTGTGCAGTTTATCATAAACTCGTTACCTTCTGAATATGGACCATTCCAAATGAGTTACAATACTATGAAGGATGAATAGAGTGTGAATGAATTACAGAGTATGCTTATTTAGGAGGAAATGTGACTTAAGAAACAAGGTATCCACTCTTTCAATCTCGTGGGGCAGAAAGGAGCTATCAAGAAGCCCAACAAGAAGATAAACAAGGGTGCCCAAAAATCGCAAAATGTTAATGGGGCATCTAATTCAATCCAGAAAAAGGAACCAAAAGGTGTGAAGTGTCATTTCTGTAAAAAGTTAGGACACTTCCAGAAAGATTGCAAAAACGAAAGACATGGTTCGGAAATAAAGGTAAGCCTAGTGCTTTCGTATGTTTCAAAACAAATTTGGAAGAAGTTCCTTCTAATACTTTGTGGATTGATTATGGATGTACCACTCAAGTTACTAATGTGATGCAAGGATTCCTTACGACCCAAACCATAAAGTCCAATGAAAAGTTTGTATTCATAGGAAATCGAGTCAAAGCTACAGTTGAAGCTATTGGAACCTATCGTTTGATTTTAGTTACTGGAAACCATTTGGACTTGTTTCAAACTCTTTATGTTCCTTTTATTTCCCGAAATTTAGTTTCTTTGTCTAAACTTGATACATCTGGATATTCTTTTAAATTTGGGAATGAATGCTTTAGTTTGCTTAAACACAATTCCTTTATTGGTTCTGATATTCTTTGTGATTGCTTGCATAAACTAAAGTTTGACAACCTTTTCTCTGAATCCATGTTGACCTTGCATCACAGTATTGGAAGTAAGCGTGGTTTAGGAGATAAAAGTTCAACTTACTTGTGGCATAAACGATTGGGTCACATATCTAAAGAAAGAATGACAAGATTGGTGAAGAATGAAATCCTTCCAAATTTGGATTTCACTGATCTTGATATCTGTGTGAATTATATTAAAGGAAAACACACAAAACACACAAATAAGAAAGTTGCCACAAGAAGCACACAACTCCTTAAAATAATGCACATAGATATTTGTGGCCCTTTTGATGTTTCATCATTTAATGGAGAAAAATATTTCATCACCTTTATTGATGATTTTTCAAGTTATGGCTATGTCTATTTGTTGCATGAAAAATCTTAATCGGTAAATGCTTTTGAAGTGTTTATCAACGAGGTTGAAAGAAAATTAGACAGAAAGGTGAAAATTGTCAGGTCTGACAGGGCTGGTGAATATTATGGAAAATATGATGAAATTGGCCAAAACTCTGGTCCATTTGCTAAGTTCCTTGAAAGTCGTGTCATATGTGCTCAATACACAATGCCAGAAACACCACAACAAAATTGTGTTGCAGAAAGATGTAATCGTACCCTAATGGATATGGTTAGGAGCATGTTAAGTAATTATTCTTTACCCTTATCATTATGGATGGATGTATGCATTAAGAACTGCCATGTATTTATTGAATAGGGTTCCTAGTAAGGCAGTTCCAAAGACCCCTTTTGAACTATGGACTAGAAGGAAACCTAGCTTAAGGCACTTGCATGTTTGGGGTTGTCTGGCAAAAATAATAATTTACAATCCACATGAGAAGAAATTGGACTTAAGAACAACTAGTGTATTTTTCATTGGTTATCCATAAAAGTCTAAAGGGTATATATTTTATTGTCCTAACCATAGTATGAAAATTGTTGAAACTAGAAATTCCAGGTTCATTGAAAATGACGATATCAATGGGATTACTATAGAACCACGTAAAATAGAAATTCAAGAAGTTAAAGTGCAAATCCCTTTGCCTGTAACTTCTTCTCAAGTTTTGGTTCCTACAAATGTTGGGCTTGATAATGTGCAAGACCAATATATAAATGATGATGCTCTACAAAATAAAGTCATTAACAATGAGTATGCAATGAATGAACTATAAGGAGTAGCATTAAGAAGATCTCAAAGAGAAAGGAGATTTGCTATCCCGAATGATTATTTGGTTTATCTACAAGAGTCAAAAAATGACTTAAGTATAGATAATGATACAATTTCGTTTTCACAGGCCATGGAAAATGAAAATTCTATGGAATGGTTTGATGCCATGAAAGATGAGTTAAAATCCATGGAAACTAATGGAGTCTGGGAACTCGTTGAATTGCCTAAAGGTCGTAAAATAGTCAGTTGTAAGTGGCTATTTGTAATCAAACATGACACAAAAGGCAAAATCACACGACGTAAGTCCATACTTGTTGCCAAGGGTTTCACTTAAAAAGATGGTATCGACTATAATGAAATCTTTTCTCTAGTTTCGAAAAAGGACTCACTAAGAATTGTTATGGCATTGGTATCTCATTATGATTTGGAGCTTCATCAAATGGATGTGAAAACCGCCTTTCTGAATGGAGACTTAGAAGAAGAAATTTACATGGACTAACCAGAGGAGTTTGTGGTGGAAGAAAAGGAGCACATGGTGTGTAAACTTAAAAAGTCAATATATTGACTAAAACAAGCTTCCAGACAATGGTATTTTAAGTTCAATAATACCATTACTTATTTTGGATTTAAGGAAAACATTGTTGATCGATGTATATATCTAAAAGTGAGTGGGAGCAAGTTTTTAATTTTAGTTCTATATGTTGACGATATTTTGCTTGCTGCTAATGATCTTGGTATTTTGCATGAGACTAAGCAATTTCTCTCTAAAAAATTTGAAATGAAAGATTTGGGTGAGGCATTCTATGTGATAGGAATTGAAATATTTTGTGATAGATCACAAGGATTGTTAGGGTTGTCTCAGAAAGCTTATATCAACAAAGTTTTAGAGAAATTTAAGATGAAGAGATGCTCCATATGTGTTGTTCTAATTCAGAAAGGAGATAAATTTAGCTTTGCGCAATGCCCAAAGAATGAATTGGAACGCACAGAAATGGAAAGAATTCCTTTTGCATATGTTGTTGGGAGCTTAATGTACATACATAGTTGTACGAGACCAGACATCAGTTTTGCCTTAGGAATGCTAGGCAGATATCAAAGTAATCCATGAATAATTCACTGGAAAGCTGCAAAGAAAGTATTGTGATACTTGCAAGGTACAAAAGATCACATGCTCACTTACAGAAAATCTGATCATCTAGAGGTGATTGGATACGCAGATTCAGATCACGTTGGATGTGTTGATACCAGAAAATCCACATTTGGCTATTTGTTCCTTCTAGCAGGAGGACCAATCTCATGGAAAAGTGTGAAGCAGTCCGTCATTGTTGCATCAACTATGGAAGCCGAGTTTGTAGCATGCTTCGAGGCTACCGTTCATGCTTTATGGTTGCGGAACTTTATTTCAGGACTTGGAATTGTCGACAATATTGCCAAGCCATTGAAAATTTATTGTGATAATTCCGCAACAGTTTTCTTTTCAAGAAACGACAAGTATTCAAAGGGTGCTAAGCATATGGAAATTAAATACTTGTCCTCTAAAGAAGAAGATCAGAAACAAAGAGTGTCAATTGAGCACATCAACACCAAACTTATGATTGCAGATCCTTTGACAAAAGGATTGGAGCCAAAGGTATTTAAAGAACATGTCGAAGGAATGAGCATTATTGAGTACCATTAAGAATATATTAATGATTTTTTGTTCATTTTGATTAGTTGACACTCTGAGCTCAATTTAAGTATTGTTTCTAATTTTAATACCATATTTTATGATTTATTGTATATACATGATTAATTAATATAGGTATTAGAACGTTGTCTTTTAAAAGGACATTATCGTTGGACCATTATGACATATATCTCATAATGTATCATGTTATTCCTTGAACTAATACAGTGATACATAGAAGGAAGTATGTTCGATTAATTAATGTACAACCGCTATGATCCTTATTAGTCTTTTGCTTAACAATGATTGATGTTATGACTGATGTACTAAAGGATTTATCTTTTACTATGCATATTATGTTGTTATTAAACTAATATGATCTTCCACGGGCTAAGTGGGAGAATGCTGGATTTTCGTATGTGGCTTATGGCCATGGAAATAATTAAGTCAATTGGTTTAATAAGTGCTAAATTCATATTATTTTAGTGTTTATTGAATTAATAAGTCATGTTGATGGACCATGGCCTAAATCCATTAGGAAACCTTAAACTGGTACTCTCTCTACCTATAAAAGAGACAATTATTCTCCATAAAATAAACTGTCAGTACGAAAATCCTAAAGAGACAA
>CAODLS010138434.1:0-12859 GCA_948243855.1 Flueggea neowawraea | reverse complement strand
CTTGCATTGGGCTGCGTGCCAAACTATTGGACCATGTTTTGGATGTGTTTTGAAGGCCTTTAACTCAGTTTTGCTGTTGGATCAAAACAATTAGCTTATTATTTTTTATTAGCTATTTTTGAGGGATTCTAGGTTTTCCTAATTAGAGACATATATAAACTAAAACTCTCTCTCTTCCTCACTAGTTTTTGACGCACAACAAGAGGAGAGCAACCGCCTCTCTCTCTCAATTTTGGTTTTCTCTCTTATAGCATGTGTAACTAAACTTCTTACTAGTTGAGATATTTCTGAAATTCAATCATTTAAGGTTGTGAGACTATTATTTTAATTGTTATAAAGTATTTCGAGTATTTATTCAGTTTTTGTACCTGAATTCCTTTATTATTATTATTTATGTTGATTGATTGAGAAGGGCTCGTTGGTTAATTGATTGAGATAATATATTATTATTTAGGATTGATAATGAGTCACATTAATCCTAATCTAGGTAACAAATAACGTGAATATATGTGGTTTGAGGATTGTTCATTGTTATGGAACTGAGTAATCTAGTTTAAATGAATCACGACCTTTCCGGTTTCACTGGCTAGGATAGGGGTCTCTTTCGTTCTTACTGCTACCATAGATTAAACCTTGTAAGGATGTCCTCGAGGTTGTCTAGTGGTTAGGGAAATAGTTTGCAGGGTGTCCCGATGCTATCAATACATTACGAAGAGATTAGTTAATTGAGTGTGTCACCGTTGACTAAAACTCTATCTATTCGAGTGCATGATATTTATCTTTTGTGTCTATGATCAACCGATTGGATTGAACGAAGGAAATACATTGGCTAGACTTTCTCATTATTGAATTTTTGTTATTTTACTACTACTGCGATTTCATTTCTCATTGTGAATTGTAATCTCTGCTTGTTTTTAATTCTCGATTTTACTGTCATTCAATTCAATTCAAATTTATTTTATTTTTTTATTTTAGCATTTAAGCATTTCTATACAAGTCTCTATAGTTCGACTCTGCTCACCGTTTTACTCATTATTTGTTTCCTGAGTAGGTTAATATTATTTTGGTGGGTTTGACACCTTATCACTTACGTACGTCATTAATTCCCTGCGTATGTTATCAATCCATAACGTACGTTGTGCTTTGGCTGGCATACGTTATCATTTTCTAGTTCCAAGTTTTGCAATTCCAACGTGATTAACTCCAAGCCTTGGCTTTTTTTTCATCATCAAAACAAAGAAGAATTTTAATGTTGATCACATATAATCTAACAAAATACTAAAAGACAATTTGTTCATACCATGGATGGATTCAAGTTCTTGGTCACCAAGTCCCTATCTTTAACATGATAACTTGGGCATCCTTTCGCAAGCTGCACAACATTCCTTTCTCGTGGCTAGGAGAGGTGAGGCGAGGCATCATCTCCTTATCCTGTAGACCTTAACTCTCCAATTGCATCAATAACCCTAATGAGCTTATGGTAAGACCTATTTTTCACACAGGTCTTGAGTGATTGGCATTAGCATTGAAGACATGTTGGGTCGACTTTGATATCACATTATGCCAGACCATTAGCCTCTTCTCAAAAGGTCAACTTGTTAAGATATGCCGTGGTTATATTTATGAGTCTAAGACTCACCTCTTATTTATCCAACGTGAGAAATCCATCACAAATGATTACTCAATTCTCCCAAACTTATATAGACACATGATATTCCTCAGCAATTTTAGAGATTCGTAACATATTTGTTAACAAAATTTATGTTTTTTTCTAAAATTAAATAAGCCGGGGAAAGAAAGAAAATTGGATCGGATCAGACAGCAATATGAACCGAACCGGCTGCCGAGAGGTCTACTTTGTCTTCCATTTCAAGTCTCCCTTCCGTTTTCACTCTCTTCCAGCCTTCCTCTTCCATAACACTACTGAAAGAAAAGAAAAAAAACACAGTGCCTCTCCAGCTTAATACGCTCTAACCCACTCACTCCACAATACAACCTCGTGACTTCCGCTTCCCCTCCAGGTCCCCTCACATTCCGCAATCGCTACTCTTATCTACTCACATATTCCTCGAAATGAAAATGATTGGAAGACCAAAATGTCTACAAACAGATGTTTTCCCCTTATTTTAGCTATTTGATACTCACATTGTGTGATTAATAAACATTTGTTCTGTATTTTCAGGCAGGGGGTTTTATGGCTCAAACGGCGTCGTACGACCAAGATCCCGACTTCGTCCGCTGGGGTCTGCAGCTGTTCGAGAGTGATCCTTACTCCAACAGTTATGCCTTCACCCACTCCAATCCTCTAGACGGCGTCGGATTTTACAATGACGGTGATGAATGTTGCAATGCTGATGATGACGAGTTCATTGCGCGTGCGCTTCAACAAGAGCTCTCTAACCTCGCCGTTTCTGAACTGGCCGAGTCGCAACATGACGGTGATACTGATGATGATGACATTGATGATAATTTGCAAGTTGCTATTTTGGAGCAGGATTGGATCGCTCAATCCTCTATGGCGAGTTACAGTTCCGGTAGTTAATTTTAAAAAAAAAAGAGGAGAATTTTCTGTTTTGTGTAATTTAGTTTATTTTTGGGGTCTTTTGTGTAATTTGGGTTTTATTTATTTTGTGGTGAAAATGACATAAATTGTTGATTTATCAGGCTTAATTGTTAAGCTATGAAGTTTAATTTGTTTTGCAAATTTTGTTGTTTGGATTGGACATCCTTCGTTGGGAACTATTGTTGTGGGTGTTAAAAAAGATTGTGGCTTGTATTTTTGTTTTCAGGTGTTCTAATGGTTGGGGTGGAATTTTCAGTTCTAATTATATTTTAAAAATTTTTGTGCATAAAAATGTCAGACTTGCTGAGACCATGTGCTTTACCAAACGATATTGTTTGTTTTGTGGTTTTGTAGGACAGGAGGATGGGCAAGAAGAGGGTGATACTGATGAGATGGGGGTGAGTAGTTCTTGTTCTAGCCCTCAAAAAGAGGATTCGTCATACCGTGAGGAGGATTGGTCGTTGTATTCTTTGGAGACGATGGATGAGTATGCTTTTGGTGGTGAAGTGGGAAGATGGATGAGATGGTCCCTGTAAGTGTTTACATCATACTCTACCCGTTTTAAGTGCCTTATGTTACCATAGTATTTTAGTTCTTCTGTTCTTGTATATATTTTGATATGTGATTCTCCTTTACTTTTTTGTCTTTTCATATAGTTTAATTTAAATTTGACTATAATTTAAGTTCTTGAGTTTAAGAATTTCTTTTAGGCTTTTTCTATTGATGTTGCTTGAATATGTAACACTTGAGATTACATTTCTTGCATTCTCCTGTGTGAAGTTTAGACATCCAGTTTTTTTTAAAGTGGATATATTCCCAAAATGTTTGTGTGAATTCTATTTTCTATGATCTGAAATCTAGATCTTGTATGGGAATTATCCACAGTAGCCACAAGTGTTATGGGTTTCTTTAGAATTAAAAATTGGAATGACCAATAATTGCAAATAATTCATACTATCCATTAGGTTGGTGAATGTTTGTTCTGTGTTTTTGGCTTCTTCACTGATTTTTGTGTTTTGATTTTCATTGTTGGCTATGCACCTGCAGCATGTTCCCAGAATCAATGGAGAAATACCCTCAATTGATGAAGCAACAATAGATCATCAAACGCTTCTGGATAGGTATTCTATTTCTTGATCTAGTAGTCATTGGATGACTATGTTACTTATTTTTATCTCTCTTAGTTTGTTCAAGTCTAATGAAGCTGCACAGGATTTTATTTTCTGTTGCTTGATTTTCTTTAACTTTTAGTTGTTTTACTTTTCCATTTGAGATTCTTCAAATTGATGTATCTTGCCATTGGCATAGTGCTTTCACAAACAATATCTGCGGCCATTTTTTGGTGGTTTACTTTGTTTAAGAGTTCTTTCCTGTATAGGTTGCAGGTATATGACTTAGTAGAGCGCAAGGTTCAAGGTGACGGCAATTGTCAGGTTAGCCTCTTTCTGTTAAAGGTCTAATTTTCAGCACTCATTATATGCGATGATCCAGCAATTTGACTTCCATTCATTATTGCATTATTATATGTAGCTTTGTTCTCTTGAATCGTAGACCCTATCATACGGTCATCCTTGTCAAATTAATTATCATATAATCCTTGCATTAGTGAAGATTTTGTTAAGGTTTTCCATCTATTTCTAAACCATGCCCTTATGGCTTTGCTTCTCAGGAAAGATCTTCATTTCAGCAATGCTTCTCCATCGTTTTCTGCTTGTTTGACATTTGTGGTGCACTTCATATTGGACTGTTCCATGTACTTGTTGTTGCTTTTTTATTGCTTATCAATAATTGCATTAACTGCCACAATATGCATTCTTTAATATTGATTCCATAATATTAAGTGGCCCCCCTGTTGCTTTCACCTGGTCAGCAGCAAAACCAATTTCTTGGTTTTGTCTTTTCAGTAATTTCACTTGAGTTGCATTTACTACGATTTAAGTTATCTTGGTGCATTCGATATAGATTGTGTTCTATCAAATATGTTCCTTAGGGTTATGAAATGTTTGGTTCATTTACCTCTCATGGCGCGCAAAATAGCTGACAAAAAACGTCTCTGTTACGGATGCGTTTGTTGGGAAGAGTTATTCTCGGAAGAGTGTTGTTGTTGCTGCTAAATAGGAATATATTGCTGTTGCTGCTAATTAGTAAATAGATTTGCTATTTTATTTTATTTAGATTCTGCACAATAAAGAGTTATTAAGCTCTTAGGATTCTATTCCAATTTAGATTGATGTATTGTAAACCTTGGCACCTATATAGTGCCGTGTTTTTCATGAATGAAGCAAGCAACAATTTTTATCAAAAGTTTATAGCAGAACTCTGTCAAGGAGTTCCTTCCCTTTCTGGCAACCATAGGGCCTAAGAAAGGTTCAAATTCTTCAACGAATCTAGCGTCTCGACCCGTGACTAGATCCTATTCCAAGAAACATAACAGTCTCATTATTTAACAATGTCTCCAGTTTCGAGCTCTCTCAGATCAGTTTTATCAAACTCCTCAGCACCATGAATTTGTGAGACAACAAGTTGTAAATCAGGTATGCCATTCTGATTTACCTAAGATTTATGTGCCTAGAGACAGTGAATTCATTGTTATCAGTATTCTAACTTGTGGTCTAATGTTTCTTGTGTTCCATTCTAATGGACTATCAGCTAAAGTCCTATCCCGGAAAATATGAAGGATATGTTCCAATGGCATACGCTGACTACTTGGAGAAGATGTCCAAGTATATCTCTTCTTTTTATTCACTGTATCATTATTCTATGCGATAAACCTTGACATTGCTTTTTGCCATAATGTCCAAGAAAATAGGAGCGGTGAATGGGGAGACCATGTCACTCTACAGGCTGCTGCGGATTTGGTAGGCTTTAATAACACCTTGTAATTGTTTTTCTTTTTGATCCTTTTTCTTTTGCAGCACTTTACTTTTGTAGGAACTGCAGTTATCCTTTCTCTATTGTCCAGTAAAGCTTGTGCTGAAATGTTTTCAAAGTTGAATTTGCTAAATGATTTATATTTTCATGTAAATTGCATTATTTTTAGCATTCTTAGACAACATAGTGACTGATAGGCTTAAAAATGTTAAAAATGGGAACAAAATTTTGAATTATACTAGAAGATCTTTGATATTTTCTGTGTGATGCATAAAATATCGCTTATCATAGGACAAACACTAGTTCAGTTTAACTTTGTTTTTCTAATTTGCAGATACAATATTATCGTGTCATGGATGAACCGTTAAATCTTAAGATATTGCATTTAACTTAGTATTGCAAAACAAATCGAAGTTTATTTTGTCTCTTGAAATTGATACAAAAGTTTTGCAATTTGCTCATCTTAAATTAATTTCATCTTGTAGGATGTAGAATTGCTTGCCTGCTATCAAAATTCAACATACCAAGGGGTAGGGAAGGGTAACGGTTGTACGTTTCTTCTTTGTTTGCAGTAAAACATTGTAATTTGATTAGGGTCCGGGATTATGTCACCATAGGTGTATGTTATTGCCTTTTACTTGATAAGATCATGCGATCAGTTATTTTGTTTTTAATCTAGCAATTCAGCAGAAGTAGACTGAATTTAGATTTTAATCTGTCTTACTTATTGTTACATCATACATGTGTGCCATTCTGCTTATGTGCCAAGCTTCTGAGTGGCTTAGTTCTTGGCTCTGCTTATGTCTTTCTCCTGTCTAATTCTCGTCAACTTACTGCAGTATGGTGTTAAAATAATTGTCATTACGTCTTTCAAAGACACTTTTTACGTTGAGATACTTCCAAGTGTTCAAAGATCAATAATAGGTACATTTCATTTTTTGCCGTGCAGCTTCCTCCTTATTGATTCATCTTCCCGAACAGTCCTCGGGACGACACCTTGGAACTAATGCGATTCTGCTGCCATTGTCTGTTTGATTTGTTCACATACTGATGTTACATTGTTCTCTCATCAACGAAATCAAGGTATATATTTCTCAATTATAGAGTATGCCTTACATCTTATAATTTGTTCATAAAATTTCTCAGGTTTCATTGATCTTGCAAGTTCCGCCGTCGTAATAAGCTTGCATGAAGAAGAACATCAATCGCTGCCTGGAAATTTCTTTAGCTATGGAAAGCGAGTACCAACAATCTGTGAGAGGCCATCGCATTGACGAAATGCTTCCACACTCTAGTGATTATCTTAAAATTTATTTATTCCCATTTCAAGTTTGACAATTTTTATTGGTACCCACATCGAGATAATGAAAAATAAACAAAACGTTATTAAATAATGGTAGCGAAGAACAAAGTTGACAGGCCATATCACGAGCGTGACCCTAGTAGGGACAGGTAGCCTATGTTAATCATTTAAATTTAATATACAATGGGGTTATTATTCTAACTAAGTTAATCATTTAAATTTAATATAAAAAATACTGTATCAAGTATGTAATGCAAGTTATAATCGGTCAGCATTCTAGTTATTTAATTTCAGTTTCAGTTATATCTAAAAATTATTTAATAATTTCAGATATTGTTACTTAATTTTAATTAATTACTTAATTTTATAATAGATTAAAAATTTATACTATATATAAAAGTATGAATGTGAAAAATAAAAAAAAAAATCTTATCTACCCTTAATTTAATTGAATAATTTCTTGTGACACCTAAAAAGTAGCAAAAAAATTATTAACAGTTGTTTAGCTTAGGAGATTTTACTTAGCCCTACTACATAATTGCTTAGGAGTTGTTTACATTGGAGTATTTTTTATCATTATGCATACTCTCCAAAAAAAAGTAGCAAATATTATTCTAAACGTGATAATTTTTTCTCACGTCTTGTTTTAATTTGTTTTCTCTACTTCTAAAATTTTGTTAAATACATTATTATAAAATAATCTCTTATATGATACCTAAAAAATAGGGCTAAAAAATTGTTAAGAATTGTTTAGCTTGGTAGATTTAGTTTATAATTTGAAAGCCACATTATTACGACATAAAAATAAGATAAAATCTAAGTATTTATTACATATAAGCATATGATTTTATTTCGATTAAATTAAAGAAATCAAAGCTAAACTTTTCAATGGACAGTTAATATGAATGTATGATTATCATTTAGTGCAGAAGAGAAAAGATCTCATCTCACTTTTAAATACCACTAATTCTTAACTAACTATACTTCTTCTCCATCACAAATGACACAAAAAAGTATTAAATAATCTCTTATATGACTTATAAGAGCAAATTACACTACATGTTCACTTTTCAATTATATTTTCTTAAATATTCAGCCAAACATTAAAATTTCAAAATATAACAATGAAATTAAAATTTCAAAAATGCAAAAGTTTATTTAAAACTGAGACAGTTTTCAAACTGATATAGTTTTGGTCTCATTTTCATCTTTCCTCACATCATCTCTCCTCCTTCACGTCTTCTCCTTCCACTTCCTTCTTTGGCCTTTTACTCCTCTTCCTTCTTCCTCTCTAACTTCTTTGTCTGCCTTGCATTCTTGCTTTTTCTTCGTCTTCCCTCTTAAATTTCCATCTCCTCCACCAAGTGGCAGAGCCAGTATTATCTGGACGTGGGGGCAGACTTGGCTGTCGAGTTGCAGAAGCCGAGGGAGAGGGATTGGAGACGTGAGAGCGAAAGGAGGAATATAGGGTACCCATTGGTCGCCGGCGGGGGCAGCCGCCCATACTCGCCCCCTCCTGGCTCCGCCTCTGCCTCCACCTTCTCTCCTCTTGAGTTCTCTCTCCTCCTTGAATATCCAACAACAAATGTATAAAGAGACCACGAGTTAAACACGAGAAGAGAGAGTCTAAGAGCGACGAGGAAAGATGGTGTAATTAGGGGTGGGGGCTAGGGTTTATGTCCACCATAGATGAAAGGACATGAGAAGATTTGCAATTTTTTTACTAATTTTCGTTTGTGCAGAACTGAGACCAAATTGTTGTCATTTTGTAGTCATTTTCGTATGTTCAAAAGTGAGACCATTTTTTACTCATTTTCGAAAATTTTGTTTTCATTTCTGTATGTTCAAAATGAGACCATTTTGTACTCACTTTCGAACATTTTGTCTTCACTCCTGTATGTTCAACATGAGATCATTTTGTACTCATTTTTGAACATTTTGGACTCATTTTCATATTTGTTTTCTGCAATTTTGAAATTTTAATTTCGTGTTTGTATAGGTTATGAATTTTTCTGTATTTTTGAAATTTAATTCTTTTTTTTTTAAATTTCTGTAATTTTTGCTATAAAAAAAATAACACAGAAGAGTTATTTATTTGCTTTCTATCTCAATTATAATACTCCCAGTGGCTTTAAAAAAAGGTGCACCAAAAAATCTAGTGCAAAAAAATTGTTAAAAATTTATTCTTTTAGAGAAATTCAATATAACTTGAAATTTAAATACAATAATTTATGCTTTTGAAGCATGATAGATTGGATAAGAATAATATAAAATTATGTTAACCTAGAAGAGTTCTATAGTTTTCTAATGTATACTAAATCTTAAACATGAAAATGAATAAAGACAAATTCCATCTTATAGTTAAGCCAAGAATTCTTTAACAAAAAAAAAAAAGTGAAGAGAGAGGGCTTACTTTATCTTTGGAGCAAGTTGCTGTAAAATAGATTGTTAGGTTGGAAATGACCTTAGTTACTTGTATTGAACAAGAATACAAATGTTAAATTTTGTAAGAAAAAATTTCCGGTTTGTCAAAAATTCAAATGACACTAATTAAAAAATGAAAATATTACTCTTTGGATGTTAAATATCTTGAAAATTTTGATGAAACAAAACATTAATTTGTGCTAGAGATTACTTAATATTATATAAAAAATAAAAAATCTAATCTAAAATTAATTAAAAAAATACCACAATGAACAAATTGGCTTCTTCCTTCCAATAATCTTGAGGAAATGACACCCTATGTCCTTTTTTCTTAATTTGATTTCACAAATACAACCCAATCAATTATGTTTTCTAATACACAACAATATTGTTTTTCATTTTCCTAATACAACACTGCTTATATTCTTTTCTTTTTATAGTTTTTCCTCTTTATCTCCTCCATCTCTCTTCTCCTCTCTCTCTCTCTCTATGCTCACCCTCCCTCTTTGTTCGGATCATCTTTGCCACCATCTTCTTCTCCTCCTCCCTCTCCTCCTCCTCCTTGCTCTACTCCTCCACCTCCATCTCTTCCTTCTTTCTCCTCCCTTCTTTTTTCCTTTCCCATCTCTAACTTTCCTTTCTCTTTCTTTTATCCCCGATCTACTCCCATCCTCCTCCTCAGTCCTCCCCCTCCTCGATTCTCTTCTTCGTCGACAAAATTAAACAAACATGATGTGATTATACCAGATCTGAAGATAAACAACGACGCGAGGACAATCAATAGAGAGTGAGAGATCAAGGTAGAAAGTAGCTATGAGAGTGAGAGCGGGATAGAGAGGCGTGGTCAGGGTGGAGAGTGGGGCGACAGCGGCTAGAGTTTCAAAACCCTAGCTGCACCCCAACAAAAAGGACCAAAGTTCACTAAGTTTTAAAATTTTGGTTTTGTACTCGTTCTGTACTCATAAAAATTTGTTTTCCAGAACCATAGCTACACCCCAACAAAAATACCAGTATTTGAATAAATTTTAAGGAATTAAAAGTTGAATAGAATGAGATAACCCAACAAAAAGGACCAAAATTCACTACTCCCTCCTTTCCTCAAAGATTGCTCTTTAAGGTTTTGACACACATATTAAGAAAATGATTAAACTACATTGATTATAGTGGTAATTTACTATATTATCCTTATTTATTGTAGTGGAGGTAGTTGGAATGTAGTTATTCAAAACAATTTAATAGGATGGTAAATATAGAAGAAAATAATAAAAAGTTTCTTGATTTTATAAAATGTCACTTACTTTGGTAAAAACTAATTTATCTAAAAAAATGCTCTTTGAGGAAAGGAGGGAGTAAATTAGTACTTGATTTTAGTATATATACTCATTGTACTAATGATGTGATCATGTTTTAGTGAATGTATTTATGTTGTGCTCCAGTCATAAAAAAATATGCTTATATTCTCATTTTTTTCATTCTGTACTCTATTTGTACTCTTGTTGTACTAATTTTTTGTAGAGATTTTGTTGGTGTCATTAATAAGTATTTCATTTTGTACTCCACTCGTACTCTTGTTGTACTCCCTTTTTTGTAGAGATTTTGTTGGTGTAACTAATAAGTGTTAAATAACTTGAATCATTTAGTCTCATTTTATTATTTGTACTCAGTTTTGTACTCGTGTTGTTCTCCCACTGCATTTGGTTTTTGCTCGAATTGTATTTCATACGTACTCTATTTTTTATTTTGTGTTTGGTCTTTATTTGGTCTTATTTTTTGTTGTTTGTACTCTGATTGTACTTTGATTGTACTCAGTGTTGTTTTACCAGTCTATACTTTGATTGTACTCGCTTAACTAGCTTGAAGAATGTAGTCAAAGCGAGATCAATGTTCTGACACGTGGTCAATACACTGTCAAACTGTTGTATTTGTGAAATATTTTATTCCGTGTTTTCATTTTTAGTAAGTTTTTCACATGTGTTGTATTAGAGCAATTGTCTTTTATTTTGTAACCTATTTTTGCACATCACCCAATAATTTTTTGTTTGTTTTGTATTCAACTAAATTTTAAAATTCTCTAAAATATCCAATATTTGTACTTTAGTAAACAAAAAAAAATTGAGATATTCTTATACACTTTACATTGAATCCAACATTTGAATCAATTTTTTTTTATGTGTTGGTAAATTCATAACCAATATCTCGACCATTGAAAACAAGAGACAAAAAGATGTTAGCTCAATTGAGGAACTTTCGCAAGTTAAAAGTTCAAATAGCACTACTTAAACTAAACATTACAAATATCACTTTTTGGCGTCAAATATATATCTAAAAATTGTTAAGCCAAATTGAATTTTTTTTAGATATTACTTAATAATATATGAAATACAAAAAAAAAACAAATTGCGATCAAGAAACAATGATTTAGTTTCAACAATTTTTGGTTTGTTTCACATTATATGTAAATTATTGTTTAGATTTTTCAAACTATCTAATATTTGTGCTTTAACTTATTAAATTTATATATTTTTCATTTATTAGATATCAATCCAATTTCTTCCAATCTATTTTTAATATTAACTTATAAATATATGTGTTCTTAATTTAGGAATAAAAAAAGAATTAGATTGTACATTTATATATTAATCCAACAAACAAAGGATAAAAAAGAAAACAAAATAAGTAGATTATACACTAATTTATTGTCAAATAATTGTCTCCTTTTATTGTTTTAGAATGCAATTGTTCTTCAGATTTTATTCTCTGTTTAGTCTTCCAATATGGTTTGTTTCAATAAAGTCATGCATACAATGAATAATTTATGTTTGAATTAATATTTTTAATTTAGTTTAATTCAGTTAATATAAAAAATCATACTACTTATTAGAAAACCATGAGAGGTAACTAATACAAAAAAAATAGATGATTAATTTTTTAAAAAATCAACTTATTCCACATCACAAACCCTAGCCTCCGCCAACAAATCTCAATACACAAATCGCCACTGCCAACTTCTCTGCCATTGGTTTCGTTCGAAACTTCTCACGATCTCTCCAGACGTCGTCGTCATTCGTCGTCTCATCAATGTCGTCGATCAAGAGAGGGGAAGAGAGAGGATCGAGTTTATTTTTAACAGCATAGGGAATTAACTTGAATATTGATGCAGCTGTTGGGCTAAGACTAAAAACTTCCATATACCATAGATGGATAGCGACTCATGACTATAAGAAACTCAAAAATTAATTGCTATCTGGTAAGAGTATAAATCCTGCAGTACCAAGTACAAGAGCCTCATTTTGCATAAAAGTATCCAATAATTCTTCCACACAAAATATCTTTTGGGATTACTCCAATTGAGATGGTATAGAGTCATTCTAATGTAATGTTAGCTCTTTTACCTTTCACAATTGCTATATAAATCTCATACCAGATTTTACTCAATATTGATAAAAAAATTAATATTTAATTATTTGGGCACCAGTAAATTTTTAAAATATAAGAAAGAATAATAATTTTTATTTACAAATACTGATATTGTAATAACTTGAATTTTTGACAAATTTTTTGGGTAAATTTTCCGTTGAAATTTTTTTTCGAATTAATTATTTTTGATGGATTAATTTTAATTTAAAATATCATTAAATTAATTAATGATATTTTTGGAGTGTTAATATTTTTTTGGTGTTAATATGATTTTTGAGGTG
>CAODLS010138410.1:0-35948 GCA_948243855.1 Flueggea neowawraea | reverse complement strand
AAACTAAAAAAAGAACATTTTTCAAGAACTTGCGCACAAAAAATGAAAGACTGAGCTTGAGAAGAAGAGAAAAAGAAGAAATTTTCATTAGAAAGCTCAAAAACTTGCTGGAGTTTTTAGAAATAAAAGAAAATGGTGAACTAGAAAGAGGTGAAAAAATGCTTGAGGGTTGAGTTAAAGAGTGCTGGGGCTATCCTTGTATGGAAAATCAATCAAGAAGATTGGGAAGACGAAATCAAGAAACTATAATAAAATTAAGAAAGAAAATCAAGGAAGAAAGTCAAGATCAAATCTTTAATATGCCAAAAAACAATTATGTTTACATGCAATAAAATAAAAAAGGAAGGAAAATCAAAGACAATTTGAGCTCAAATTAAGAAGAAAATCGGAAAATCAAGTAAGAAAAATGGAAAGAAGAAGAAGAAGAAGAAGAAGAAGAAGAAGAAAAAGAAGAAGAAGAAGAAAAAGAAGAAGAAGAAGAAGAAAAAAAAGAAGAAGAAGGAAAGAAATCATGAAAGAGGTGGGAGAAATTAAGATAGATGGTCCCGAGTTATGCACCGAGTCAACTCAGTGCATGGGCAAACATCATCTTCAGTCCCCAATGTCTGTTTAAATTATTCAAAAAGTCCTTTCAAAAAGGATCTAGATAATAAAGGCCCCAATTAGCCTTTTAAAGTTTCAAAAAATTTATGCACAGACCCTGAAGTCAGGAATAGGCCATGAATGGTCCAAACTAGCAAAATCCATCAATTACAAGATGAAAGTTGATCGTTAAAGTGGAGCTCAACCATAAAAAAATATTATACTCCTATCTCCGGGACACCCAAAAACAGGAGTGGGGAGCAATTTGTGCAACATGGATTCGAGCCTATTTAGCCCAACTCATTAAACAAATTCAGAAGCCCACAAAAGAGGTCATATTCTAAGAGTATTTGCAGAAATTACGTTTATGTCACTACTCTCCGTCTATAAATAGATGCCTCCACCACATTTCAGGGGTAAATTCTCTACACATATATTTTACACTTAAAGTTATGTCGAACTAGACACTAACTTGAGCGTCGGAAAGTCCCTCGAGGATCAACCGACCTCCTTTCATTTTATTCTTATAGGATTTGAAGATAACACAAGGCGTTTGTGATCCATTATTGATCCCATTTATCCATTTCATTCTTGTTGCGGATTTGAGGCAACAACAAAGCTCAATTTAGCAACCGAACCTAGGGCTGAGCACAGGTCCTGGAGATAACCGAACTGAATAGAATCGAAACTGAAAAAGACTATTTTCTTTTTTACTTTCTCCAAACCAAACCGAACCGGAATTTTATTTGGTTCAGGTGTGGATCTCAAGCAAAGAACCGAACCAAACCGAACTGAACCGAGAACCAAAAAATATATATTTATATATGTAATTATATATATATATATATATATATATATATATATATATATATATATTGTCAATAGTGATGTAACACCCCAGATTTATTATTCTCTTAATGTTGGAGTATTAGGCAATTAATAATTATAAGATGAAGAGGATTATTAATTTGGGAAGTGATTAATTTGTTTTTTTAATAGTGTGGTGGTATTTGGGTAAATATGAGAAAGAAGTAGGGGTAAGATTGGAAGAAAAAGGTGAAGAGAAGTCTAGAAGAGAGGAGAAGTGACTGTCATTTTGTGTAGAAAACAAAAGAAAAAAAAAAGAGAAGAGAGAGAGAGAGGAGAAGGATTTTAGAGAGAGAGAACTTCAAATCCCCATAACTTGAGTTGTAGAGGTCTGATTGACGATCCATAAAAAAGGTTGTGCTCCTGGCCATCCCCTCTTTCATTTTTGACCAGTGGTGGGTAGTGAAACTGTTAGAATTCGACGACTGTAAGGAAGGAAATTCGAATGATTTTTAGTGGATTTTCGACGAACGAGAAGGAATTTTGAGGTGAGGTTTCTGTGGGTAAGATTAGATTTAGTGGATTTAAGTTTTTATTCAACTATCATGGAGTTACTAATTAAATTCTTGGATGAGAAATAATTGTGAATATAGGTTATTGATGATGATTAGATTAAGTAGTTGACATGGAGTTCATCAGATGTAAATTATGCATAGTATTGTGGGTATTGTTTATGAGAATAAGCAAAAGAATAAAGGACTTTGTGAATGAGTAAGAATGGAAGTGAGAATCAATAAATGGAATAGAGTGTGTTGGTAAACTAGGAGGAGTTAGAGTGTCAATCATATTTTGTCTCAGTCCAGCATTGTTAGTGGCATAATTAAGTTTGAATTGCATTTGTTAATCGAAGTCTTATATGTTCGTTCTTTAATTCTTATAATAGGAGGAAATCTTATACAATCACCTGACACCGGGGGTACTTCAGCCATCTGAGTCTAGATTTGTTCTCCGTTTTGGCCAGGTGAGTGGACATATATGCAACTTAGGTTATTTCAAAAGTATAGCTATATATATGTTTTATGTGAAAATGCATGGATTTGAGAAATGATTGTTTTCCTATATAACGAGGGAGTAGTATCGGTTATTTTTAGTTATTTCAGTATTAAGCAGCATGCATAAAGATGATTTTTAAAGGCATTCATGCATTGAACAAAAACAATGAGATGATAATATACATATATCAAATGGGTTAAATGATTAACTTATGACAGTAAGATGTGTTGGACTATTGAACTATGAGTCTGTATTATTGATCATACTCCCCTAATATGTTGTACTATGATCTTGCTGAGTTAATGATTTGAGATTTGAGATCCAAGGATCCGAGACAGTTGGCCAACTAGTTTCAGTTTGAGCTGTATGGTGCCAAGTACTATTTTAGCCCATAAGGCTGTCAATTCAGCCCTTTTGAGCCAGGTACTGTTTTAGCTCTTAATGTTGTTGATTGAGATTGATCATGACTTGGAATGCTAGCTGTGGAATATATTTATATTTTAGCATCCAAGTAGCTTGAAAGCAGTTCAACATATTATGGGTGTATGATCAGTGATACCATAACTTACTATTGAGCTATTGATATGCAATATGATCTCATGTTTTATTTGCATTGCATTATTTTTCTGGAACTGCTATTTTATTAGTAAACAGATATGATACGGTTAGAGTATTTTGCTAAGAGTAATGAGAAGAATAATTGATACTTAATTGAGATTGATGAGTTGGTTTTTATAATAAAGAAATGTTGAACTATTGATATGGAATTGAGTTTATGGATATTTATACTATTATGATAACTCCTTTATTGTTCCCCTTTGTTGTATATGTGCCCATTCACGAGTTTTATACTCACCCCCTCTCCTCCTCCCAGATTCGTAGCAGCTAGAAGAATTCTACGCCATATTGCAGTATCGTCTTCAGAGTTCTTAGAAGAGGTTAGGCCAACAATAGGAGTAGAGCTTTGTTCATATTATTCTGGAACTTGTCTTTCTAGAACAATTATGTAATTATCTAGAAAGCTCTGATACATTGGTTAGGTTGGATTGTATTTTGGATATAAACTTGAGAGGTTTTATGCTATGAACTATAATGAATTTGACTTGGTGTCTTAGTTTATTTATGATGTGAGAGCAAGATGAGTTTGAACAAGCAACAGGTTAATTAAAGTACTATGCCACCTTTCCTTTGAGAGGTGGGTGTGACAGACATTAGATTTAAAACTCTCAACCTGAGCTTTAGGAGTGGACATAGGGTCAAACCATTATAAAACCAACAACTTTAGTCTCTTCTGCATTCTGTCTTTACTTTGATTTGAATTGCTTATAGTCTTATTTTATGTTTTGGTGTCTTGGGTTGGATTGGCTTGGCTCTATTTGTTATTGATTTCTATTTGAAAAGGTTCTAAAAGTTTTAATAATATTCAAAACAATCCATTGCACCCCTCTTGGATTGCCATTTAAACTAACAAAAGTTTTATAGCTATGAACAATCTTGATGGCAAAGGCCAAGTGGGTTAGTTGAGTTGGTAAGACTCTCACTCTCATACCTTAAGATTGTGGCTTCGAGCCTATCTGTAGGTAGAAAAAGGGATTTAAGAGGGATTTGGGTATTATAGGTTAATATAGTCTATATAGAGTTTATTCTAGTTCAAAAAAAACAATCTCGATGGTAAAGTTGTCAGGATTGATTATAAATTGAAATTTTTAGGTGATATTGCAATTTTTTAAGATTTATTATTGAGATTGATCTCACTAGGTCACCGATTTCTAGAATTATGGTTAATGTGAGATGTCTAAATAATGAATATGAAGATTTAACCCATATTTTCTCTAATTGTGGTCAATGTGGTCATAACAAAGGCTATTTTCGTGATGTATAAAGTGTGCATATTGCAATTATTGAAACTGTTAATTGATCATCAAATTAGTGCAAGGCAATGTGAGGAGTGGCACCGGAGCTTTATGAACCTTGTGCATAATCCTACGCAGGGGAGACTGAGTATTAAAAAAGTTTACCCATATTCCTAATACAACTTAAACATCAAAATCCACCATATAAACCCACCTTAACTTACCTTTATGCTTCTGTCTTAGACAAGCTTACCCTTATTCTAGTCAAAAGCTTCTTAATAGAACTCGTGCTTCAATTGTTATTATTACTTAGTCCCCATCTCTAGTACCTCCTAAAGTTTCTGAAGAAGGGTGGTGTTTCATCAGAAGAAGGGTTGCTTCATCAACATGCCAAAAAAGGGGTTCTTTGAAATTCCCTCTTATGGTTGCCAAAAAATTAAAGTGCAATTAGGTCTTCTCAAAAAATGCTATGGGAGCCCACAATTCTTCAAATGGAAGATATGATCCTATACCAGTAGAGGGCGTATGTGTGTTACCTTCCTCTCCAGGATTTCTACCTTATTCTCCCGAACTCTTGTTGATATGATATATTATAAATTTTTGTTTGGATCTACAATGGTGCAAGTAGTCGTAGATTTCAAAGATTTTTTAGGGAGCTTTCTCGAAATAAAAATGTTGATGTTGAAAATATATTAGAGCCGCAAATTAGTGTTGTTGATGTTCATAGAGTTATTGTGTCTCTTGATTTCCCTAATTCATATAGAATGGAAGTTGAGGGGTTTTTCAATGGAATTTGGATTTTATTGGGAAGACTCCTAGCACTTCAAGTTGTAGTGAGTCAGTGACATTTTATTCATGCGAAGTTTATTGAAAGCAGTCAATATATGGCCTTTATTGTTTTGATTATACAAGTCCTAGTATTAGCATGAGAAAAACTTAGTGCACTAATCCTTTTAAGGATAGCTTCATGTGCGTGACAGTCCTTAGGATTTTACTGTGGACTTTAATGATTTTCTTTATAGTAAAGATAGTAAGGCATATTCTCAAGCTCATAAATTACAGTGTCTGTAGTTTCAAAATTGGTTTGTCTAATCTGAACTTCAAGATATAAGGATTTATGGTCCACGTATATTTTACGCAGGGTTGCGGAACACTCCTTGAATGGATTGATAAAAGATTGGCCAACCAAGATTAGCTTGAATACTTTGTACTTTGATCAATCCTTCATTCGATGAAGTTTTGTTCAGATCATTGCTCCCTTCTCTCTAGTATTACTTTCTAAGGTTATGCAACAATGTCATAGTTCCTTTCATTTCCTAGCTTCCAGATTACTCATGATAATTTCTCAAGTTTGGTTTGTCAGAATTACCGTCAACATAAAATCCTTATCAGTAACATTAGAAACTTAACAATAAAAAACATTAAAAACTTTAAGGATAATGTTTAGAAGATAGAATAAAAATGTAGATGGGAATGCAAGTACGAATGGTAATTGAATCCCGCATCGAAGAATTTTGGTGTGCACGAAGTATATATAAGTGGTGAGGACCCATAACACAATGCCTTAAAGTTTGGATATAGATAGTGGCAAACCCACTTATATGTTTCCTTCACTAAGCCCAGGTACGATATGTAGTTCTTTCCAAGACTCCAGGTTTAACAATTGGTGTCAGAGCCAATGTTTTGGCTGCAAGATGGACAAAGACAAGTGTAGTGCAGTGATGGTCTTAAAAGAATGCAGTAATGCGATGAAGAGTTGTGTTGATTAGTGAGACTAAAGTCTAGTGTGAACAGACATGCTCTTTAACATAAAAGGTTGAGTATAGAAAGAGCTCTTGGATGGTCTAGATAGGTGAAGAGCAATGTTGACTCTGGTGACTCCCATGTTTGTTCCAAGCAGGGGAACTCATAGATGGAAGGGTATAATCATGGGAAGAGCTTTTGTGTAAAATTCTACATTAGCAATCAAAGAGGCCCAAAAAAGATTCCGCAATCCTTGGAGAAGTTTATATTGTAAGGAGAGCAGGCCTAAGCCTAATGTGGAAGAGATTCATACTTCAGAAAGAGATTATTGGGAATAAAAGTGTGAATGGCAATTGAATCTTACACGGGAGTGTATAAGTGATGAGGACCACAATCTAATATCTTAAGGTTTTGCATATGGTGACATACCCTCTTATTTGTTTCCTTCTTTAGGTCCACTTGGGATGCAGTTCTCTCCAAGGCTCTCTGAGTCTGGCAAATTTCTTCGGATACATTGTTAAATGGAAGAGACTAATAGAAGCTAGACTAAGAGGCACTCAAAAATTCTTGATATTGGCAACGCGCCGGTGAAATCTTAGAGTGTGAATATGTTTTGTTCCAAGAGCTTTTATGGTTGCAAAGATCAAAGTGGGACTAGGTAAATATTGCCAACAAGAATAAATTTTACTATCATTCTAAAACTTGAGTGCATAAGCGAAGAAATTGTACTGTATGTTGAAACATGTAAGCACTTGGGTTTTAGACCCTGATACTCTTTGGAGAGGTGTTGTTGATTTCTTCAAAGCTTTTATACCAAAGATGTCGATTATGGTGTCGGGGTTGTTTGCTTAGCTTTCGGCTTGTGAGTTAAGGAGCTCCAAACATTAAAGATACAGAGAGGGCTGTTACGTATGATATACATGAAGCTTTTGAAATGTCCAAGTATCGACAAAATTCCATTGTTGTTTTATCAAAAAAAAAGTGAATTATTATCGGTGACTGAACTATTGCCAAGGTTAAAGAAGCTTTTGAAATTAGGTCTATTATAGAATTAATACAACTATTTATCATATCAAATGTGGCGAGTTCAAGTTTCATGGGCCAAATTTTCCCCATCATACTATAATTTGTGCTTGATAAGGTAAATGTTGAAGTCCTTACCAATCGCTTGAAGACTCTTAGCAAACGAGTTTCTTACCTAGGAGAAAACATTAAAGATAATATTGTTATTATCTAGGAAATTATCCATACAATGAGGAAGACTATAGGCAGTGTTGGAGAATTTTCTCAGGGATGCCTTGATTGAGTTTGGAGAGCGGAAGCGACTTAAAAAATAAGAGCAAAATCGACACAAGGATTTATAGTGGTTCGGCCAACCTTGCCTACATCCACTACCTAAGTCGGCTTTTCACTTTCGATGATTGATTGCGGCTCAATCCAACAAGGCCAATACACGAGGTTGATTCCAGCTCAACACCTCCAAGGCCAACAAAGTTGTTTTCTATAGGTTAACAACGAACCTCTCTCTATGTTGTTTTATATTTAGGTTCACAAAAAACCTCTACAATGTTGTTTTCTATAGGCTTACAACAAACCTAACTCACACTCTCAAAGTGTATATAAACTGATACAAAAGATGAAGCTCTATGTTAGAGTTTGGTTGTATAAAATTGATGCTTGAATCTTGATCTCTAGCTTGATTTGGTGTTTTTGTAGTGAGGAATTGATAGAAGTATTAGCACAAAGGTTGCATATGTTCTCCCAAACCATTTTTATATTCTCTTAGGGTATTTATAGTTATTCCATTCAATATGACCGCTGGTGGTGAGAATATGACCGCTGGAATGCATTTCTGTTCGTTGCAGCTTTCTGGGTTGATAATTTACTCAAGTGAAACCTTTCTCTTACTCGAGTGATTTGATGCATTTATTACTCGAGTGACACTTCTTGTTACTCGAGTGAGACAGTTAAAACCGCATCACCTTGAACTCTTCCTTACTCTAGTGATGCTTCCTGCTTACTCGAGTGATATGGCACATGGATTACTCAAGTGACACTTCTCTTAGTACTCGAGTGAGTAGCTTCATCTCGTATCTCATTCCTCTATTCTTCGTGCATTACTCGAGTGAAATAAACTAGGCACAAATGTTACTCGAGTGAATAATCATCTTACTCGAGTAAGGATTTGACAATGTCACTATGTTCATCATCAAAACACATAAAGGATATTTAATGTTGATCATCCATGATCCAACAATCTCCCTCTTTTTGATGATGACAAAAATTTTATGAATTTAAGCGTTGCATCAAGAACAACAACATTGATCAAGGATTCCATCCTTGTCATTTGGTTAGCCTCATGCAAGGGTAAAAATATTTTCTAACCCTTTCAAATAAACATATTCAACACTCTCCCCTTTTTTGTTATCATCAAAAAAATTAATCAATTAAGCAATTATCACTCCCTCTTTCAAAAATAATTTGTGCATATAACATAAAATAGTCTCTCCCCCTATTTGTTTTAAATCAATGCACATATTTAAATCAACACATTCAAAATATCATGCAAATAACAATAAGAAAATAAGAAATAATAATTGCATGAAATTTAAAAGAATGAGAATTAGGAGTACCTAATATGTTGAAGGCATACATTGACCGATGGATCACCATCACTGCTTGAAGAAGAACTATAACATCTTCTTTTCTTCTTCTTATTTTTCTCCTTCCATCTCTCCATCTCATTTTGTTTATTCTTCTTGTTTTTCAACAACCTTTTGTAAGTTTCTATCCTTTTGGAGTAGTATTTTGCCTCTTCATCCAAGCTTGTTTCTCCCTCGCTTTTATCTTCTTGAAGAGAGTAGAAGCTTTTAATGTCTTACCATGCTTGTTTCTCTCTCACTTTTATCTTCTTGAAGAGAGTAGAAGCTTTCAATGTCTTGCCATGCTTAGGTCTTTCATCTCTTGACCTTAGTATGATCTCATAATTTAGGAGAGATCCAACTAAAGCACTAAACTCCAATGAGTTTAAGTCTTTGGATTTCATGATGGTCGTAATTGTTGCATTCCATTCTTATGGCAAAGACCTCAAAATATTCTTCACCTTATCGCTACTAGAAATTGGTCTTCCAAATGAAGCAAGACCATTTGTGAATTTTGCATGAAGAAGCATATTGATCTTGGTTTCTTTGACTTGAGTTGTGCCTTCACTAGTAACCTCAAGCATTTCCCATATCTCCTTGGCATTTTCACAAGATAAACTTCGATTGAACTCTTCGGGACTTAAGGCGCAATATAATAGTTGAGTAGCCATTGAGTTTAGACTAAGAGACTTCCAACCTTCATATTTGAAGTCTTTATACGCCTTGATACTACCATCTTCATTCTTAGGAATAGTTGGACCAAGAACAATCACCTTCCAAAGCTTTATGTTGTAAGCTTGAAGGAAGATAGTCATTTTCTTCTTCCATGAATTAAAATTTGAACCATCAAAGTAAGGAGGGGAGTTAGGAGAAGAACTAGGAAAACTTGGATTAGGAGGACCGAAATCCATTTTGTTGATGCTGATCTTTGCTCCAATTATATTAAGCCTTCTTGAATGGAGACCCGCTCTGATACCACTTGTTGGAGGATTTTTTCGGGAATGCCTTGGTTGAGTTTGGAGAGCGGAAGCGACTTAAAAAATAAGAGCGAAATCGACACAAGGATTTATAGTGGTTCAGCCAACCTTGCCTACATCCACTACCTAAGTCTCACTTATGCTTTCTACTATCGATGATTGATTGCCACTCAATCCAACAAGGCCAATACAAGAGGTTGATTCCGGCTCAACACCTCCAATGCCAACAAGGTTGTTTTCTATAGGTTCACAACGAACATCTCTCTATGTAGTTTTATACTTAGGGTCACAACAAACCTCTACAATGTTGTTTTCTATAGGCTTACAACAAACCTAACTCACACTCTAAAAGTGTATATAAACTGATACAAAATATGAAGCTCTATGCTAGAGTTTGGTTGTATGAAATTGATGCTTGAATCTTGATCTCTATCTTGATTTGGTGTTTTTGTAGTGAGGAATTGATAGAAGTATTAGCACAAAGGTTGCATATGTTCTCCTTGTTACTCGAGTGACGAATGCCTCCGTAGCCTCTATGATACATTACTCGAGTGAGTGTCAATGTGTTACTCGAGTGAAATAAACTGGGCTAAATGTTACTTGAGTGGACATGTTGTTTACTCGAGTGAGTTGTTGCTGGATTGCAAATTTCACAAAAGTATCAAACACCATTTTGTTCATCATCAAAACATAAAAGGACTTGAATGTTAACCACCATTGGCTCAACAACAATAATTAACTTTTCATACGAAACTTTTTAATGCGCCGTAGTCACTATCAATTTTTTCCCTACACCTCTCTTTGCTTTTAATTTTGTCCCTTATGTAATAATTCATTTTGTCCTCACGTCTCTCAGTCTCTTCTTGTGTATTTTTTCTCTCCTCTTTAGGTTATTCTCTCTCTCTCTCTCTCTCTCTCTCTCTCTCTCCCCCTCTCTTTTCCCTCTCTTGATCGGAACTGATCTCTCTCACTCGTTCTTCACTCTATGCTCTCTCTCTCTCTCTTCTTTTCTTCTCCTCACAAACTAATGGTGCCACTTACCATTGCTCCTCTTTTTTCTCTCCTCTCACCTACGTCCCACCTTTCTCTCTCCTCACCTTTCTTGTCTCAATTTCGATTTCTCGTCCTCACCTTTCTCATTTCGATTCTACTCCTCAGTTCATCTCTCCGTTCTAATGGCGTCGGAGATGGAGGTGGTTGCAGATATGTTCTTTTTTGTGCAGATTTTGTTTTTGTTGTATTGTTTAGTGCATATTGGTTTCTTTGTTTGTGTTTTAAGGAAATTTGTTTTGGTTTTGTGTTAGTAGATGGATGTGACGATAGTATTTTTATTTTTTTGCTAGGGTTTCAATTTGATTTGTGGGGGTTGATAAAAAAATAAAGGCGGTTTTTTGCTGTTCTTTGTAGGGTTTTGAAGTTTTGCTAGATTTTTAGAAAATTTTATTAAACATTTATTTTTTAATTAAAGGTTTTTAAAAAGTTTATTTTAAGTTTATTTAAAGTAGTGCTAAGTTTTTTTTTTAATTGTAAGGATTTTAAAAGGTTTATTAAAAGTTTATTTATGATTGTTTTTCAAATTAGCTGGGTTAACCTCTATAAAAAGTTAATGTTTTCTTTTTAAAAAAGTTTTTAAATTTTTTAAGTTTTTTTAAGTTTTTGAAATCTTTATTCAAGGTTTTTAAAAGGTTTATTTAAGGTTTTTTCAATTTTTTAATTTTTAAAAGGTTTTCAAAAGATTTATCTAAGGTTTATTTAAAATTTTTAAAAGGTTTATTTTAAGGTTTATTGAAGGTTGATTTTTATTTTTTAAAACTGTTTATTTAAGGTTTTATTTTTTTTAAGGATTTTAAAAAGTTTTTTTAAGGTTTATTAAAGTTAAAATTTTTTAAAAAATATAAAATTGAAAAGTGGGAAAAGAAAGATAACTAACTAAGAAAAGAATGTGGACTAAATGGAAAAAAATCAAAAAAGGAGAAAAAATTAAAACATATAAGGACTGAATTGTAAAAAAAGGTATAAAATGGTGTATATTTAAGATTTATTTAGGACTTTTAAAAGGTTTATTTTTTTATTTAATATTTATTTATGGTTTATTTTTTATTAAATAAAAAACATAAAGGAAAAAAGAATTTTCCAGTTTTCTTACGGAAAAGTTATTTTCGTACGGAAAAAATAATTTCCATACGGATCCATCCAGAAAAAAGATTATTTCCTTACAGAGAGATAAAAATTTCAGTTCTGTAAACAAATTAAAATGTGAGGGAATATGTTTCTAATTAAATTTTCAAAGGGGCCTATTTTTGTAAGTTGCCCTTTTAACAATTTGGTAAAGAACTTAATATAATGTTTGCATAAACTGTAATTATTGGTAGCTGTTATGTTTTTTTTTAATTAGTAATATCTTATTTATCGTAAAAAAAACTATTTAACCTAATATGAGTTGTTAAATATGAAATTTAAAGATTAATTAGTCAAATAAGAACAACGAGACTTCAAGAATGCAGAGGTTTGCGAGAGTGAAGATTGGGTCATTACTCAATAAGGCTTACATATATGGGCAGGCGATGGGTTACCCACCCCGATGGGGAAATCACATTCCTATAGCAAATTAAAATGTCAAATTTGAAAAATATCACAACTAGTTTCTAAATATTAGAAACGTTACCAAATAGTAAACATCTATTTAAAATATCATTTTTGGAAATTCGTAAGAAATTGAGGTATTTTTGTGAAGAAATGATTTTTTTCGCGAGAAATTGAGTTGTTTATAAAAAATTCAAAAAAAATCCTGATTTTTCTAAAGGGTGTACATAGGTGTATAATCGTGTACAAAGAGGTGTACAATGGTGCACATAGGTATACAAAAGCGTTCACAATCTTTTAAAAAAATTGAGTTAATGAATTTCAATTTGTATACACAAGTGTACACAGGTGTAAACTGGTGTCTAAGACATTTAAAATTTGTTTTGAAAGATTTGATTTAATATATTTTCATTGGTGTACAGAGGTGTAGTCTAAGTTGTACACATATTTAATAGATTTAATAGAAATGTCACCTTAAAGGAGGTCGCGAAGAACAATCTCAGATAGTAACAGCCTCGACATTTCAAATTGCAACAGACGAGAAGAAAGAGGCATGCAATGGTGAGAACAGAGAGAGAGAGACGAGAAGGAGAGAGGGAGTATAGAGAGCAAGAGGAAGACGATAAAGAGAGGAGACGGAGAGCCACAAGATTTTCCACGAGATTTTCTGTTTTATTCGAAGGTACGAAGTAGTCTTTTTGAGATTTTTTAATGTGTTACTCCTATAATGTTTAGAATCCTGTAGTGGCACGCATGGGAATCTCATGGTTAATTATGATTTGCATAGTTATGTGTACCACGGTTTAAACTCACTTTCTTGTGCAATACAAAGAGTGTATTTGCCACTTAGTCTGCTGCTTTAATAATCTATAATTACATTTTATTGTATTTTGATAAGGTGAAAGGTTAGGAAAATATGATCCCTACATTAGAGCAAAAATATACTTAAATATACAAATGCTATAATCAAATTAATTAGAAAATATGCGTTGAGAGTTATTTTAATGAAAAGACTATCCCTCTATTTTTCCGATTCAATTAAGCTGGCTCTGCAAAATAGAGACACGCACCAACTTTCAACTCAGCTGGGCTTGGTGAGTGGGATGAATATCAATGTGCGCTGATTTTTTTTTCACTGAAATATGCGTTGAGTTGTTTTGGAATACTTCAGTTACGCATGCCTAAGACTGTTGATTTCAAAATTATCCCCACCAAATGACTTCAAGCTGACACGAGACATATGCAACATTGGCATGAGTTCCACCATCCTGTTTCTGTTACTAATTGATTTTTCCATCATCCATAATTTCTAGAAGCCATTAAAACAAGTGTCACTTTCACACGCATTATTAGAATTGACCCTCAACACCATAACAACATATATAAAAAAAAAAAAATTGGATGTTAGCTCATATTTATTTTCTTTATATTCAACAAGGCATATTCCATTTTATTATCCTGGCAAAAAAAATCCTATTTTCCATATTAATGTTCTTGTTTATTGTAATAATAAGATCATCTTTTTTTTTTACTTTTTTATTATAAGATGTACTTAATTTATTAATTTGTTTTCATTATATTCTGAACCAAGTCTTTTGACGATCGTTAGGTCCACTCACTAAAGTATTGTCCATTTTGTTTTGGACTTGTCCGTTGTGAATATGAGCTTTCACGATTTTATTCTTGAAAAAACGTCTTAGTAGTTTGAAGGAGAAAAGTGGTTATAAGTGACATTTGATCTCGATTCATAAATAATGTAAGAGCATGATACTACACATTATTCTCTTGATAAATTTTTATCATACTAGTAACTATTACTTATAGAAAAAAGTTTATATTTGTCAATATAAGTGTACAGATATAGGTCTTTTTTATATATGAATTTAGTAAATGAATTAATAAAAGTGATCTTCTCTAGTAGATATGTAAATACTTCAATCGAACTACACAAAAACCTTCCATGTTTTTTTCTTCTTTCCATGTCTATTTAATTATTTTAGAGTAGTTCCAACAAATTGAAGTTGTGAGACAAGACAAAATTGGTTTGATCTCCAAACTGATCAACTCCTCCTCCTTATGCACAACGGAAATTTAAAGCAACATCCACCTAGACACTCTTGCCCCATTAAAAATGCCGGCTAACAACCTTATCATGAGAGATCTAAGCAACACTCATTTCTAAAAGACAAAAGAAAGAAGATTCAAACAAAAATCATCCAATGAGAGTGAGTAAATCACTTTGTGTTTGGACCACACTTACATCACCTATAATATGGCCCCCATTTTCATTATTCTTTGCTTTGGAAACTTCCCAAGTCACTCAACCACATTTCGGTACATTGGCTAGTTAGCACATTACTAGTTCAAGTATAGCTTGAAGAGTGTATGGCTTTATTTCAAGAATTGTTCAATTCATTTAACATTTTTTACATTCAATAACAATGAATGTGTTAGAGTCCTTCTATCTACTTCCAAAGTTAGAGAAGAGTGCATTGAATATATATGTTGTTTTAGACTTTTGAAATTAATAAATCGTTCTCCTAACTAACTATACATATAAACCCGTTTTTTTTTAATGAACAATAGAATTAAGTATAAATAAGTTGGGATATTTGGATTAGTTGCCAAATTTACGTGTTTCACTTGTGCTTATCCATCACAACTATTAAAATACACCTACTTGTAACCACAATTGATTAACATTTTTGTTTTATTTACAAGAAATTATAATTTTAAAACCTAATCACGGGAATGAGAATTAGTTTAATTACACTCAAATTTTTAATTTTTTAAAATAAGCATATCATAATCGTATGCATTCAACTTCTTTACAAATATTATTAGCATACATTATATTCGACACTATTTAATTTTAAGAAATCAAATTATATATCTTTCCAAATTTTTATTATATCAGGCATTCTGCATACTCAACCGTTGATTTTGTAATTTTGAAAAGAATATCAATATTTTGTTTAATTTTTAATCGTACGTAATTTATCCAACTTATTAATTTATAATCGGTTTCTACTATTTACTTTTTAATCTACCTCATATATAACTTATTCAATCTATTAAATACATAATATACCACCGACCATACGTAAATACAAACAAACTAACAAAACGCTTACGAGCTATATACAAGGCATGAAAAAGATGCAAAAGAAGGGTTACCCCTATATCTCCAATATATCCCCAAGTAAAGTAAACCATCTCAATTTTCAACTTATGAGACTTTCTCTTGCACTAAAAGCATGTAAACGTTGCAACTCTCAACTCTCATGATGCACATGTTAGAATATGAATGGTTCATTCTATATTATACTCCCAATTAATATGTAAAGGCTTTGTTTTTATTCATACATATTTATAGACAAAAAAGGGTCTTGCGTAGAATCCATGTACTGAATCGAATGAGAGAGTAGATAGAAAAAATAAGGATATGAAAATACACGTGACTTGCTTGTGAGAGAAGACTCTTCATGATTAGATATCTTATAAGCCACGCATAAAATCATGTTGTTATCTAATTAGAAGCGTTACATACATAATTGGTCCAACTAACAGAAACTTCTAATTAACAATATATTATTTTGTTAATTAAGTAATTTAAGTTAAGCTAATTATAGTAAATACAGTATCACAACCTGAACTAAGCATGCAATTAGTCTCAAATGGTAATCTTAAATAGGATTAAGATAGTCAGAAAGTATACTTTAACCCTTTTTAATTACCTTAATCCCTCTGCGTCGCATCAGTGACAACTCGAGAGACATGAGTCGTGATATACAGTGATTTTTATAGAATAATACATTTAATAGTAATTAAATATCCTTTAATAACACTATTAAAAAATTCCTTTAATCACGTTTTACAAGAAATTAATTAGTTATGCGATTTTCCGAATGTTGAAAAAAAAAAGAATATTGTTGTGTTGAGAGGAAATCAATTTAGCGTGATTAATTGTTGAAACATATTCTTCTTTATTGTATGGAGGGGCTGTTACCAAATGCTTACTTTATTGCTAACCTGCTTTTAATTGGTGTGAATGGTTTACTTTTTGCAATTAGTTGCAACTTCTATAAAACTTTCTCCTCCCACCCTTGGTCTCCTTTCTCAAACCTCGGAAACTTCTTAATGTATCTTATTAGTTATTACACTTGATTTAGACATTAATTAATTCCATTTCATAATGGACAAAAAAAATTCATTTTTTAGTCAATTAATTAATTATGCATATAATATTTAGCTTAATTATAATACATATTATTCTCTTTATTTTTATTATGTAATGTATTAATTCAATCTACTCTATTATAATTTAATTAGCTAGTTCAAATATTACAATATATTATCGGTAAAAATATATATTAGTTATTTTTCAAAAACATGTATTGTTAAGAGAACTAATATTTTTTCTCACTTAATTCTAAAATTAATTCCAGTGTTAATGGATCGTGGATTCGATTCCCCGTGGAAGCAAACCGAACGGCTTATAAAAAAATTCCTAATTAGGAATGCACAATACTTTGATGATCATGTTAGCTAACCATTGTTGTTGATGCAGTGTGAATAAAAGCCCATTAAATTCAATGAGAAATAGAGACGTTACACATCTTCATCAATATAGCACGTTACAATACTCATTTATTGATCATCATCCTATAAATAGATATGGACATCAACTTGTCGAGGTATGTATCATTCTCTACACATACGAATACTCTATCAAATTCTCTACTGACTTGAGCGTCAAAGATTTGTTCACAAGTTTCGAGGTTTTGTTCGTGTTTCGATCGTTCTTGTTCTTTCTTTTATTGTTGTTAGAATCCATGCAACAACAATTGGAGCCGTCTATGGGGAGTTCATCATCTACACCACCACATGATCATTCAAGAATTGCATCTTGGGGAGTTCATCATCTCCACCAACACGTGAACGTTCGGGAGCTTTCCTCTAGATGTGCCAGCTTACCAAATTCAATCAATTCACCTCATGCTCGAGATGTATATGCTATCCAATCACTTTGGTAAGAAGCTCATTCTGGCCAAGTGATTCTATGATCTCAATGTAGCTCTAATTTACATTTGGCAAAGCGTCAGCTTCCCATTTTAGTCTTTAAGTTGTGTGATGTTATTCTAGTCGATTCCTCGTGCCCAATTTCTCACGAGCTTAGTATTCCTTGTACTTTAACATTTTGTTGCTAATGTCGTTAGTCAGCGCTCGATTTCCCGCAGGCTTTATGCTTGACTATACGTGATACTTGAATCTCCTTTGTGTGTGTTCCACAATGAGCGTTTGGTTTCCCACAAGCTCCGTACGATATTGCCACAACACATCCTTAGTCATTTTTTATTGTGTGCTTCCATAGTGAGAGCTCAGTGCTTCTGCAAGCTTTTCTACTCACTACACATCATAAGGTTTCATCATTAGTCAATGCTCGATTTCTTGCAGACTTGATGTTTGACTATATGCAATGTTATAATTTCCACTCTGTGTGTTCTACAATGAGCAATCGATTTTCCGCAAGCTTCATGCTCTATTGTCACATTGAAGTCTATCTTTTGATTGTGTGCTTTCATGGTGAGGGCTTGGTTTCCCGCAAGCTTTTCTACTCACTACACATATTAACCACGTGAGAGCCTTCTCGACATCTTTTCTACTCACGATTTAGTTGTTCGTCGCATGCCTTTGGGGAGAGCTTGAGTTTTGACAAGCTTTTCTACTTAAGTGGCCATATTAGCTTCTTATACTTCACCGCATGCGTAAATGGTGAGAGCTTGATTTCTCACAAGCTTTTCTACTCACATTATGCCTTAGCGGTTTCAAGATGGTTCTTCATGTGTTGGCGGTGGGGAGCCAATTTTTAGACTCCCACAACGTTCTAGCACTTTTGGTTACATGATCCTGGTTTCTTGTAGGTCCCTTTTTGTTTTGTATGGCTAAGCACCGAGCTCGCCTTAACCTGTTCTTCACTCACAAATATGGTCACTATGCAGGAGAGATGAAAAATTGGCAAGCCATTTGTTCAAAAACAACAAGTTACACAAGAGAAAGTCGACAAAAACTTAAAGAATTCAACATTTGTTTTACCATCAGAAGTACACCCAATGACCAAAGTCCGATGTTTCGAGAGATAGTACTCTTGATTAATAGTTCGGTGAACAGGCTCATTATCTAATGAAAGAGTTTGTATCTCATTCCTTCTATCTTGATCACCTCTGTGATCATCATTCCTCCTTTCTTACCTCATTTGGTCCATAGACTCCCCTCTCCATGCTTGAGCATAAGAAAATCAGTCGAAGTGCCCATCTCGAACCAGGGTCTCAAATTGATTTTTCAACTCTTGACATTTGTTTGTGGAATATCCATTAGTTGCATGAAATCGTAAATAAGCTTCCACATTCTTGCCTACTGGCTTATCTATCCTCTGAAGGAACTCGAGAAGTCTAAACCTTTTTCTAACAGTTAAGATGTTGGATTTAGATTCGTCAAATGAGTGAAGTGAGTGAACATAAGCTTAGGCGGCTCATTCGACTCCTTCGCCTTCCTTTTTTTCTTGTCTCATGCTAGCTCATCCTCCTTATCCTTATGCTTTTTATCGTTCTTGCCACGACCCAAAAACGGACCATGATCGGCGGACGAGATAAACCATCTAAGGAAGTCGACCCATCTTTCACAAGCCTTGGAGATAAGATATTCTAACCAGATTATTCATTTATTAAAACATTTATCAAACCATTACAGATAAAAATAATAAAAACATATTTAAAATTAAAACAAATATATAGGTTAATATATATACATATGTATATAAATATAACAAAATGAAATCGTAATATCATACAATCAAAATATCAAGTGTAAACCCAATAACACAACAACAACTCGGTATGGAGCTCTACTACAAAATATACTAAGCCCGACCAAAAGGGCACTTACTATCAAAAGGAACGCCTCACTGAGAACCGAGACATTGAATGGTTGTTGGATGCCAAAATATACCTGGAAATGTTAGGGGGAATGGGTGAGATAAATCTTAGTAAGAGACGACACCTAAATCATTGAAAACAGTTCAAAATATTGCAAACATATAGGTATAATATAATATACAAACTACTGATAATAATATTCTTGAAAACATTTACAAATCGTTTGCAAACAAAGCAGCTAACATACAATTAGACAATATTGTTATCAGGAAATATTTATATAATTAAATAGAATATAATTATATAATGGGGCTATAGTCAGACCTCAAATCATACGTTAACATACCTCAATTCATAAGTGGACTATTGTCACTAGAAAAATAGATCATAATAAAACCTCAAATCATGAGTGCACTACTGCCACTAGATATCATAAATCACATGTGTAATCTAGACACATGGTCACCATTTTACCCTAGTAACTGGGTCGTCACAATGGTATACTAGATGCTACATTTAATCTCGTCGCATAGGTATCCCATATCAAAAAATATATATATAAATAATATTTTGTAGCAGACAAACATACAGAGCAGAAATTGTTTTATGGATAACATATATATTTGATATTTATTTAAATATATATCAAAATTAGAAAACAAAATACTGAATAATATTTATCACAAAAGTCAGATTATTAATTAGCCACATAATTATTAGTCAAATTACAGATAAATTTCCAAATACAACAAAAACAATAAAATTCTAGAAGACGCAGTCTAAGTGTTTAAACCACACGTCACTCACCTGAAGTCCAAAGCAAGACCAATCACGCACCACTAGTAGGGGTTGGTCTCGATGACAAGAACATGAAGCTTGAACAAATATAAATCAGACAATGTCAAAATATGGTACTGGTATTGTGGTAGTACTGAATGTATGAAATGCAGAGGTAAATGCAAATGCAGATGCAAATATTCATTCGACATTGAAAAACCTATTTCGATCGAAGATCTATCGCTCTCATCTCGAAAATCGAAATCTACATAAAATTATAATCTAGTCCTCAAACTTTTTCCAATTTACATTTTAGTCCTCAAACTTTTCAAACTTTATAATTTAATCCCCAAAGTGTATAAATATCAAATTAGTCCTCAAAATATATGAAATATCAATATTAGTCCTCCATATATACAAAGTATGAAAATTACACTTTTGGTCCCCTTGGACACACGTCCTACTCAAGTTATCATTCTTGCTTACTCGAGTTATACACATACACGTTTTGCTTGAGTTATCTGAGATGTTTACTTGAGTTATGCACATGCATGGTTTACTCGAGTTATATATTTTGTTAACTCAAGTAATCCGTCTGACTAGAATTTGTGATTCCCACAAACATGCCATTTAATCTATCCAATCTTCTTCGGACCAAGCTTAAATACATAAGTTAATATCCTACCAACATCTATTAATCACCATAAAGTCATAAATCATCAAATTCAACCCTAACAGGCCTCAAATCGATCAAAAATCATCCTTTCATTATATTCTTGCTCATCTTCATCCATTTTAATATCAAACTCAATTCAAATCCGTATAAAATAGGCTATCTCCTATCATTTCATCAATCATAAACATCTCAGAACCACTCACGTTCAATAATGATCAACTAACACCACTGATTTTCATTTCAAAGAGTAACATATGGACCAAGAACAAAGAACCAAGCTAAGAACAAATTCTTACCTCAATGTCTTAAAAATATGATCAAAGAAGCAAAGGAAATGAAAATAAATGTCTCTGAGGGTTTAGGAAGTGTTCTGAGTGCAGAATGATGGAAAACAAATGAGTAACATCGCTTAAAAAGACGGACAACCGCCTCACCGCTTGCCCAGAAAAATGGCTTACTCAAGTGGGCCATTTCTTACACGAGTAACTCAATATGCTTACTCAATTTATACAAGGCATTGTCTACTCGAGTTACACGTTCCCTTACTAAAGTTATCCAAGTCTCGGGAGGAAATAAAAGATTCACGATTGTTCGAGTGATCATGACTTAATATTACTCAAATAACACTTCCTTTACTCGAGTAATCATGTATTATTCAATTAAATTATCAAATTAACACCCAAAACATTCTAGATCAAAACAGAATGGAATAAAAAAAACTACAAAAAACCTAATTGGAATGAACAGAACGCTTCAATTCTCATCTTTGGTCCCTACTATCTTCATAGCTTCGGCTTGCAGGATGTATTTGTTCGCACAAATAAAGAGTTCGACCAAGGTCTTCGGTTGATTGAAAGGCAATGACTCCTACAACTACAATGACTGCATCCCCTGTAGCACTGTCACCGCCGCCACTCTGGATTGTAGATCTTGAACCTTGAGAGGACCATTCCTGAACCTATCCACATACTACTGAAGAGTCTCATTCTCACTCTGTCAAATGCTTAGAAGGTACATTGCATCTTTTTTTTTTCTCTTTCTATTGATGATGAAGGAGTTGATGAACTCCTTCCTGAGCTACTCAAAGCAAGAAAATGATGACTTCTTCAACCTGTTGAACCAATAATGAGCGTGGTCTTTCAACATAATCAATAATGCACGACACATTATTGCTTCCTTCCATCCATGTAGAAGCATGATTGCTTCATAATTCCTGATGTGCTCGTATGAGTCCTCATTTCCTGAGAAATTTGGCAATTGTGACATATTGAACTTCTGAGGGAGTGGCTTTTGCATGACCTCTTTAGTGAACGGAGCTTTCGCCTGCTACTGCTCCTCCTCTATGGGCACCAACTTCCTCTGTTCGAGGACCTCCTTAATGATCTTCTGCAACTTCTCTGACATTCATCGAGGATTAATGCTCTGCTTCGATCTTTCTTGAAGGAATCTTAGGATCTCCTTTGTAAGTACTCTCCACCACTTCAGGATCGTTCTCCTTTCTGATCTCAACTCAATCTTTAGGCATCGGGGCATCAACGTGCCCTTGTCAAGATGTAGGATTTTGATGCTCTGGAGCTTGAGTAAGCTGACAATGGCTATCTTGCGGAACATCATGCCTTTTTGTTGCTTCACTAGTTTGAGCATAGGCACACAATGTGGGTGGAAGGACGACTTGAGGAAGGAACTGCTGAAACAAAGCCTCCATTTCTCCTAGAGATCTCTGGTTCTACTTATTTTGCTTCCTCAAAATCTTGTAATAGGCAAGTGGAACAGTAGGGATAATGGTTCCCGATGGTCCCGTTCCAACTCTTTTACCAACTTTTTTTATCTCCTCCTCATATCATTCGGCTTAGGTGGTGGGGATGAAGAACTATCCAAGATGTTGCTCCTAAATGCCCATGTGGTGGTGGGATGATGAAGTCTCCAGGATGAGACTCCTGAACGCTTATGTGGTGGTGGAGATGATGAAATCTCCAGGAAGCAACTCCTGAACGCATATGTGGTGGCGTGGATGATGAAATCTCTGAGATGTTGCTCTTAAATGCCCACGTGGTAGTGAAAGTAATGAACTCTCCAATGAAGGCATCACTGACATGCGATTAGGATCGAACAATCCTCGAGGGAGAAAATGAGAGAATATTGGACATCGGGCCATCCACAAACTTTATGAAACAATGAATAAATAAGTCAAGTAAAAAATGGAGTGTAAAAATTATATCCATTTTTTTGTAAAGAAGACATGTTGGAGACAAAAATCCGAAGAGGAACGACCTGTAAAAAAATTAGGAAAAATTGGTGTAAAAAATGGCATGTAGCGTGTGCGACGACAGATGCTAATTAGTCACACAAAAAGACGCCTGGTCGTTCGAGGAGGAAGGCAAACGGTAAATCGTGCGGCATGGCATTGCACGGTCTCTCAATAGAGGAAGACAAGTGACAGGTCGTTAGGGTAGAGTCGCGATGGCAAGTCGTTTTGGTAAAGGTCCAAGCCACTTGTGGGTTAAGTCCATAAAGGGCGTGTCATTCTGTAAATCCCACGAACGGTGTGTCGTCTACGAGCATGAGCAGCCTGTCGTCCAAAAAATACTGCGAACGGACCATCGTCTGCAAATGCACACGGTCTGTCTTCTGGCATATTCAGCGAAACGTATGTCGTCTCCAAGCGTGCGCAGTCTGTCATCTGGTGCATTCAGCGAACGGTCCATCGTCTGCAATTACGGGCAGCTTGTCAACTAGAGTGTCTTACGAATGACACATCGAATTGAAGAAGCACAACACCATGCACAACAAACATTGAACAGTGTTGTTTTGACATAGGCAAGGCACACACGACATAGGATTATGGGGCTGCGACACTCAAAACAGAACACTCGCCCATGCCATCATGTTGTTGACACCTATGACCACTGACGCTGACATCAACCGGCGTTGCCTCCTGTCGTCATTTGAATGATTCATCTCATGCCGTAGCCAGAAAAACAAGAAATCAAGGGGACGAAGTCGCTACTGCAACAAAAGAAAAACGAGAGCCAAAAGCACAAAAGAAGAACAAAGCAACAACGGAAATGAGAGAGAGAGAGGAAAAGAATTCAACTTGAGGATCAGAAAGGAAGAGTGAAATAGAGTGGAAGAAGAGCTTCGAAGGTTGGACAGGAAAGGCGGCTCAAAGAACTTTGATTGATGAGGCACAAAGAACGTAGTTTGTGAATGAAAAATCAACCTTAGGTTGAGCCATTTGATTTAATTTAGGTGAGAAAATAATATTGGCAGATCTTACTGAATGGGAAGCTAACCAAATCAGAAGCATAATCCAAATCAGAAGCATAATTCCAAGATCAAATTGAATTTGATTGAGCCAAAGAAGGAAACCCAAAGTTGCAAAATCTAGTTCCTGAAGAGAAACAATGAGTTGACTCACTCCAACTCGGCAAACATTGACCTCAATACCTACACCTTTGGAAAAATTAACTTTGAGTCCCGAAGGTAGAAAATGTTGTTTTAGAAGGCCTGCGTTGATAAATAAAATACAGATATGCAAGACTAAGGACATATTGGACTTTCTACTCTTATCCTCGGAAAATCCAAAGAAAATAGTGGGGGGCAATTGATGAAGTGTGAATAAAAACCCATTAAATTCAATAAGAAACTGAGATGTTACACATCGTCATCAATATAGCACGTTACAAAATGTTACAATACTCATTTACTGATTATCATCCTATAAATAGACATGGACATCAACTTGTCGAGGTACGTAACATTCTCTACATACATTAATACTCTGCCAAATTCTCTATTGACTTGAGCATTGGACGAGGAACAACCCGACCTCTTCGTGTTTTGTATTCGCAGGTTTTGAGGTGTGGTTCATGTTTCCGATCGTTCGTGTTTTTTCTTTTATTGTTGTTGAAATCGAGGCAACAACAGTTGTTAATAAAAAACTAGCTTGTTGTAATCAAACAATTAATTAGCAATTGCGTTGTTAATTGTCGTTTGTAAGTTGATTAACTGTTCTAAATTCACTAGTGTTGCAGGCCTCACCAAGCATAACACGTAATGGATTGAAATTGTTGTTAATTAATATTGTTTCTCGTAGATCTAATGATAATTAATTTAACTATAAGGAAAATCTGGGATGCGTAGACGTGGCATAATTGTTAGTGGAGTTTTATTATACTCTTGTGATGTAAAGCATATGAGTCTTCAAGCAATGAAATGTAACACGTAATGAGGCCTAACATATGCCTTGTATACTAACAAGGTGTGTCAATATCGAAAAAAAAACACTCAAAAAAGTTTTTTTTTTAACATGAAATGTCCAAATTTTATAGTATTCATTTTGTATTTATTTAGTTAATTCTCGTTCAATCTAAAAAAAATAAAAATTATCTAAATAAATTTTTGAACTTTTTTGCTACATTGATTTTTACTATAATCGAATTATCGACTCCTTAATTTTAGAAACAACTCCAGTGTGTGCATTAACAAAATTTTACACTTTAAATTACTAAACTTACAAACTTTATGCAAATTTTGTGAATTTACAAATAGATGTTTTGGGGGTGTTGCAAAGTGAAAATTTTAAATTTGAGTGTTGAGTTGGCTATGATTGTGGTGTTTCATCTATTGAGATGTTTAAAGTAGAAGTGTAGAATCAATTTTATTATCGTTTCTTGCCAGGTGGGGTTTAATGAAGCAAGTCATAGGACTTTTTAGATCACTTTTTCTTTGCATAGTTTGTATGGGCAAGTAATTTAAGAGCTTTTTGTTAGTGTGTAGGCTATTCACGTCCGATGTAGATGATGATTGCTTTGCTTCAAGGACAGAAATCCTTGAATAAAGCTTCGGTTTAAAAACTAGTTTTAGTGAGTTTCAAAAAATTTACCCATTTCTTATGGTTCAAAAAAGAACTGAGCGAATAGACTTATAAGTGTTTTATATTGACGGCTGAATATTTAAATTTAATACATGTCAAAATAAGATGATTAATTATCAATAAATTCGTATTTCATAGTTTAATAATGTTGTTGCCTCGAAAAATGAGCAACAATAACGATGAAAACTTGAAGAATTCGGGAATCGTGAATGTCGCATCGTGACCTGAAAATAAAGAACAAGATGAGGTCGGGATGCTCCTCGGGGGAGTCTTCGACGCTCAAGTTAGTAGAGAATTCGACAAAATAACAATATGAGTGTGGAATCGAGCATACCTCATGTGTTGTTGTCAACGTCTATTTATAGAACAACGGGCTGGGGAATTAACTCATTGTAACATCTCTTTTTAATGAAGAATGTAACGTTCGCTGTTATATTCTTGTCATTAAGAGTATACTAGTGGATCTTTATTTTCATGCCATATCAATTGCTCAACACTCTTATTTTTGGATCTCCCATGATAAGAGTAAAGTACACCAAATATACTCATCCCGTTTTTGTAATTGTGAGTCAAGTATGTTACGTACTTTCAAGTAGTCACAAAGTTAAAGGACCACTTGGAACAACTTTATCAATTGAGGGAGTTGGAGAATAATTCACCAAGAACATAAGGGCTAGAAGGAAGTTTTACATTTATCACTGAATTCAGTGAACGTTGATGCCGCCTCTTCCTTCCTATTTTGAAACAAAATATGCAATGATTGGCTCTTATTCAATTCTTTGATTTGGCTTCAGAATCAATCTCTTTCCACTTTCGATTTAATTCCTGATTTGGATGCAGAATCAATTTCTTTCTTTTTTTCTTCAAAATCCTTCCGTTTCTGTTGGTGCCCCCTTTTCTATTTTGGCAAAAACATTCGAACCCCCTCTCAATTTTGCGCACACACAAGTTATTTCTTCTTCTTTTTTGGCCACAGTAAAACCGCCCCTTCCTACGGTTTGATTTCTCTCCTCTTTTTTTCCTTTTTTTTTTCTTTTCTTTTCTTTTTTTTTGTTGTTCTTCTGTGTTCCTTAATTTGCTCCTCTAGTTGATTTCTGTTTTGCCTCATCTATTACAACTCATATTTTTGTGCTGCTTTTTCCTTTTTTTTTTTTTTTCCAGTGACGACGTATGGTGAGTCACTCTGAGTGGCGATGATTCTAGTCAGACAGGTCTCATCTTGTGGCGACGAGAGTTGGTTGGTGACTGAAGCGGCGTTGACGAGGACCGAGTGGATCGTGGGTGGCGGCAATCATAAGAACTGAAGGAGAAGATTAATCTTCAAGTCGTTTGTGGGAAAGAATAGATGATCGAGCATCGAAAACCTCAACAACATGTTGTTCCCTGGCGTAAAACGACAACCGTTCGCGGAACGAGGTAGACAATGGGCAATTTGCAGGATGATCCAGACGACAAGTCGTTTTTAATGTACCCGAACTTTGACCTCGCAGAACGTCAAACGACTTGCAGTTCGCAGTCTCCACCAGACAACCAGGCGCCTCAGCTTACCACACGACGCACCGTTTTCACTACTTGACAGACGACCGTTTTCCTTGATGTGTGACTGCCCGCGTACATATATATGCATAATACATGTCGTTTACTTGCATGACTCGTCTTGCATGCTTTATTTTGCTGATATTTTTTTGCCCCCTTTTTTGTTTTTGTTTTTTCGCAGATCACTCTTCTTTGGGATGTTCGAGAGATGACACGCCGATCGAGATATTCGAGAGTCGAAAAGTTGTTCAAGAATTGACACGTTGTTCGAGATTCGACAAGCTGTTTGAGGTGTTTGAGAGTCGACACACCGTCGAAGTGTTCGAGAGTCAACACACTTGTTCGAAGTGTTCGAGATTTTATAGAGGACTTGTTGTTACTGTTAGAACCTGACCACTTGTCGTTGTTGTTGTGGACCAGACCACCTGCCGTTGCTATCGTGGATAAGACTACCTGTCGTTTCTGTTGTGGACTAAGGCATTTGTCGTTGCTGTCAACCCTATTATTACGTGGGTGTTCAGGAGTTGTACTTTGGAGATTTTCACCCCTGCTACCGAGTAGGTGTTCAGGAGCTGCCTCTTGAAGGACTTTACCCTTACTACTGAGTAGGTGTTCAAGAGCTTCACCTTGGAGGACTTCACCCCCACAATCGTGTGGGTGTTCAAAAGCTGCCTTTTGAAGGACTTCACCCTCACCACCACGTGGGCGTTCGACGTACCTTGGTGGATTGTGGCTTGTTGTTGTGGTTCGTGGCTCGAGGCTCATGGTTCGTGGCTCGAGGTTCATGGCCTCGTCGACCTTACCAACTTGCGGAGTTCACCAACTAGCCGTGCCGAGCTCACCAACTCATTGAGTACTTCATCAACAACTCTCCTTGCGGAGTTCACCATCTCAACTTCAGCAGAGTTCAACTCCTCTTCAGTGGAGTTCATCTCATCCTCAGCAGAGTTCATCTCCTCCTCAACAGAATTCATCTCCTCCTTAACGGAGTTCAACTCCTCGGAAGGTTCAACATCTCATTCATCTCACGAAGTTCACTATATCCTCGTGGACTTCACCTCATCGAGAGGTTCAATATTTCTTCGTGGAGCTCACTTCCTCGGAAGGTTCAACATCTTCTTTGAAATTTCACCTCCTTGAAAGGTTCAACATTTCCTCAGGAATTTCACCTCTTCCTCGGGAAGCTCACCTCCTCGGGAGGTTCAATATTTCCTCGAGAGGTTCACCATTTCCTCAGGAGGTTCATCATTTTCTCAAGAAGTTCGTGATGAGGTTCGAGCTAGAATCAATTGTTTTCTGCTCTTATTCATGCGCTTTACTTTCCTGCACTTGTATGCATCGTTGCTCCCCAATCACATGGCCAATTGACTTTTTGGTCAAGCGATTTCGATGGAGTCTTAGTGGTGGTAGGAGTTGATTCGCTTGTTGAGGACGAAGTAGAAAAACTATTGTGTGTACCCATGACAATACGACTTGGGGTTTCACTTGCCATATATCTTAGTGAGTAATATGTCGTGTGCATTCATGACAATACCACTAGGGGTTTCACTTGCCACACGTCTTAGCAAGTAAACCGTCGCTTGTGTTCATGACAATACCACTTGGGGTTTTACTTGCCACACGTATTAGTGGATAAACCTTCGCTTGTGTTTATGACAATACCACTTGGGGTTTCACTTACCATACGTCTAAGCAAGTACATTGTAACATGCATGACAACACCACTGGGGGTTTCACTTGTCACACACGTGCAATGTTCAATTTTTCACTACGTGTGTTCTACAATGAGCACTCGGTTTCCCGCAAGCTTCGTGCTCTATTGCCACATCGCAGTCTATCTTTTCATCGCTTGGTGAGAGCTTAGTTTCCCGCAAGCTTTTCTACTCACATATTTGTTACGTGAGAGCCCGATTTCTAGCAAGTTTTTCTACTCACTTTACGTTTTTGTCCCGTGAGAGCCCGATTACTCGCAAGCTTTTCTACTCACGGTTTAGTTGTTTTCCACGTGAGAGCTCGATTACTCGTAAGCTCTTTTACTCATGGTGCATTCCAGTGGTCTCAAGATGGTTCTTGTGCATTGTTGGTGAGGAACCAATGCTCAGATTCACTCCATGTTCTTAGCACTTTTGGTTACAAAGGCCCGGTTTCCCGCAAGCCTTTTTTGTTTTGTGTGGCCAAACACTCGACTTGCCTTAACTTATTCTTCAATCATAAGAGTATTTATTTATGAATGAGAAAGAAGAATATTAGTTGTTAAATAGAAAATTATACAAGAAAACGTCAACAAAACCTCAAAGTATTCAACCTTTTACCACCATTTAAAGTATACTTAAGAGACAAATTGTGAAATTTCTGGTGGAAGCATGCCTAGTTGGCCCCATATTGATCTCTTCTTTGATCATCACACCTCCTTCAAGGCCTTGTTTCATTGTTCGGTTCCCCTCTCAATGCTTCATCAATAACAAATTGGTCCAAGTGCCCACCTCGAACCAAATTCTCAATTTCATTCTTCAATTCTCGACACTTGTCCGTGAAGTGCCCATTCGCATCATGGTACCGACAGTAAGAGTTCACATTCTTCCTTAGAGGCCTGGCAATTCTTGGAGAAAAGGAGATGAGTTCAGACTCCTCTATGGTCGCTAAGATCATTGACCTCGACTTGTTCAACGTCATGTACTTCTCAAAACGAGGGCTAATGAATGCTCTTAAGTCTCCTAACTTTTCCTTCTTATTGTTCGAATCCTATTGAGCCTCTCTCTCATTCCTCTTCTTATCATTATCGTTCTTGGTTCCTACGATCTTCCTGACCTCGGACTGCAGTATATACTTGTTTGTAAGAATGAAGCGGTCAGCCAAAGTCCTCAGCTAGTCTAAGGATAAAGACTCCTAGAGTTGGACCGATCGTGTCCCTTGCAGCATTGCAGCCACCGCCACCCAGGTTGTAGATCGTAGACTTCTAGAGTAGCATTCTTGAATCTATCTACGTATTGTCATAGAGTCTCCTTCTCGCTCTACCTCATGCTCAACAGGAACGTAACGTCCTTCTTGCGATTGCTGTTAATGATGAAGGCATTGATGAACTCCTTCTTTAATTGATCAAAACAGGAAAGAGACGCCTTCTTCAGTCCATTGAACCATGACCGAGCATGATCCTTTAGCGTGGTTAGGAACGCACAACACATGATGGCATCCTCCCATCTGTGAAGCATCATGATGGCTTCATAGCTCTGAACATGCTCGTGCGGGTCTTCCTTTCCTGAGAAAGTCGGCAGTAAGGGCATCTTGAACTTTGGGGGAAGTGGTTTTTCCACAACCTCTTTAATGAACGAAGCTTTTGCTTTCTGCTGCTCCTCCTCCGCAAGAACCAGCTTCTTCTCCTCGAGGACTTCTTAGATCATTTTCCTCACGTCTGCCGCTTCTCGAACACTCATCGAAGATTGAGGCTCCACTTCAGCCTTCTTCGGAGGAACCTTAGGCTCTTATCTACACGTACTTTCCACAATCTCCTAGTAGTTTTCTCTCCTAGCCTTGACCCGAGCATCAGGAATAAAAATAGGAACATCAAGGCATTCATGGCGAGGTGGAGGGTTTAGCTGCTCAGGCACTTGTGTGTGTTGGTGATGACTCTACTGCACGACGTCACGCCTCTCTGGGACTCTTCCACTTTGAGCACCTTGGGCATAAGAGCGCAGCGCGGGCCAGAGTTGCGCCTGAGGAAGAAGCTGTTGGAGCAAGGTTGTCATCTCGGCCAAAGCTTTATGGTTCTCTTCATTCTGCTTCCTAAGCGTTTCATAGTCTGCGAGTGGAACGGTAGGGATGTCAGTTCTCGAGGCTCCCGCTCCAGCACCGACTCTCCTCGCATCCTCCTTGGGATGACCAGCATGATTCAAATACGTTTGCACCATGGTGAAGGTGATGTACTTCTTCTTGATCGTCGATGAACAAGGCTTTCGTTCAGTTTTCCCACAGACGGAGCCAATTGTTGTTGCTTCGAAAAATGAACAACAATAATGATGAAAACTCGAAGAATTCGGGAATCATGAACGTCGCCTCGTGACCTGAAAATAAAGAACAAGATGAGGTCGGGATGCTCCTCAGGGGAGTCTCCGACGCTCAAGTTAGTAGAGAATTCGATAGAATAACAGTATGAATGTGGAATCGAGCATACCTCATGTGTTGTTGTCAATGTCTATTTATAGAACAACGGGCTGAGGAATTAACTCCTTGTAACGTCTCTTTTTAATGCGCCGTTACATTCTTGTCATTAAGAGTATACTAGTGGATCTTTATTCTCATGCCATATTAAATAATAATAGAGTCATCTTCAATTTTAAGAGATTAAATATTTAATTTTCAACTGAAGTAGATGAAAAAACAGAGAATTAATTAATTTTTAGACTATTTTTTTAAGAGAATCAAATCCTAACTAGTTCTCAACTGCTAAGAAACCATATAGGAAAAATGTCAAATACATCAAATATCTTTGTTTTCTCTATAAAACATGTTCTTTAATTTCTGACAGGGCAACGTAGTGTTTAGGATGTTCAATATATTTTGACAAAAAAAAGACTTCGAAAATTTACATTCACATGGGTTTAATTTTCAAATTTTATTGCTGGATTTAAATTTTTTTTGTTTGACTTTGACTTTATACGAACAAAATTCAGCATTCAAAATCTTTTTGGTACTAATATGAGTTCAATACATTGTAAAAGCATGCAATATTACTTAACTAATATTGTAATAAGAGTCAATTAGTACTTTTTTTTAACTGAAATGCTCATACCCACTTACTGGAATGAGAAACATAAAAAAGGGGAAGATATATGTCCACCTAAAACCGGCATCACATTCACAAACTACACGCCCAATATGAACCCAATTATTGACCAATGCTTCAAATGCAAAATTAACCATTTTATATGCTTCTACACATCTATTTGACCTTTCACAATATTCCCATTTTCTCATTCATGGACTTCTCTCATTTAGCAATTTTGTCACAATACAGAGTTCGAATATTTGAGTTGTTAACTTAGGAAATCTTTGATTTTGTATTAGCATCCAACAAATTAGTCTTGTAAATGTAAAGCAAAGTGAGAATGGGTGAGGAAACAAAACAAAAATGAAAAATTGAACGAAAAACTCTTATAATTAACAGTCAACAAACTCGTTTGCTAGCAAAGTTTGTTGAATTTAACAAAGCCACAAGTACCATAAGGGATATACCCAATTTCAACCATATTTGGTGGTTCAACCCACCCCATTCACCCTCTCATCACCAAATTTAGTTTTCAAAAGTCCACTCACTTACAAAACAAAGCATCCAAGTGGTCTAATATTTTTATCAATCCAAAATCTACCCTATCCAACCTCCCGTGCCTCCTCCTCCTGCCACCAAACCAAACCCTCCCAAAAAAAAATCGAATTCCTTCAAAAATTATTTCCTACTCGTACACTCTTAACCCTCTCTTCCCCAACTCCTAACGTTTGTCCACTTGGCGTTAACCCAAGTCACCACGTCTACACTGCAAAAAAGCTGTCGAATTCTACCAAAATTTGGACACGTTGTCCATTCCCATTAAAGGATTTGTCAAAACTTTAGAGACCCAACCAACCAAATTAAACTAACCATTCTTTTTTCTCACCTCGAGCACCTATATAAACCAACATACCAATAACCAACTTTAAGTAGACTTAACTTCAACACACAAAAAACATTATTTCGCATTTCTCTCAATTCACTTCTCTATTGTTACCAAATGGACTGGATTAGAGGCCGTGTCTTAGGCCACGGCTCCACTGCCACCGTCTCCCTAGCCACCTCTCTCCAATCCGGTAACGTTTTTGCCGTCAAATCCGCCGAGTTTTCCCGGTCTGAATTCTTACAAAAGGAGCAAAATATTCTCTCTTCTATTTCCTCTCCTTATATAGTTGGCTGCAAGGGGTGTGACATTACTAGGGAGGATAACGGAATCATGTACAACTTGCTACTGGAGTATATGCCCGGCGGCACGCTTTCCAATACAATCCAGGCTCAAGGAGCCCCGCTCAGCGAATCCGTGATCGGACGTTACACATGGCAGCTTCTGGAAGGACTGAATTACTTGCATTCAATCGGGATTTCACATTGTGACATTAAAGGTAGGAACATTTTAATAGGACAACAAGGTGGGGCCAAAATTGCGGATTTCGGGTGTGCAAAGCGAGTAGACCAGGAAAAAGCGGCTGTGGTGGGGCCGGTCGGTGGCACGCCGATGTTCATGGCACCGGAGGTGGCGCGTGGGGAGTGTCAGGGATTTGCCGGCGACATATGGTCATTAGGCTGCACGATTATTGAAATGGCAACCGGTGGTGGACCGTGGCCAAATTCCAACGACCCAATTACGGTTATGTACCGGGTCGGTTATTCGGGTGAATTACCGGAAATCCCATGTTGTTTATCAGAAGAAGGAAAGGATTTCTTGGAGAAGTGTCTAAGGAGAGACCCAAAAGAGAGGTGGACAGCAAGTCAACTTCTGAAGCATCCGTTTGTGATCAGAACAGGAATACAAGAAGTTGTTACTCACACGAAACCAACCCAAAAATCCAACCCAAGTGCTTCGAATTCACCCACAAGTGTAATCGACCAACAAGGTTTCTGGAACTCATTCAATGGATCAGAAACCAGTTTGGAAACCCATCTTGACCATCCAAGTTCAGTAAAGGAAAGGATCAGACGGTTGGCATTAGTTTCAGGTGGGCCCAGTTGGGTTCATGGTGAGGAGAACTGGGTAACAGTTAGAGTGGAGGGTGGGTGTGGAAGTGAGGATGACGTGGACGGAAGAGATGATTTAATTGGTTATGATGGGTTAAAGGAGGAGATGGGTTTGGGTTTATTAGACAGAAAAGTCGGTATGAGGAAGTGTAAATATGACAATGATAGTTTTGTAATTAGTAATTTCAGGAGGGACGGAGATATGTTATTAGTTTTAGAAGCTTAAATATCATATATCTTCTCTCACTCGAAACATTTCTTCTCATTTGTTGCAAATTTTGGACATCAAACCAGAATCGGCCCTGTTTTTCCGGCCATCTGCTTTGGTTTGTTTCAGTTGGTTTCGGAATTTCGGTTCCATCTTAACAAACCGACCAACACACAAGAACATTTCTTTTCTTCTTTTTCGTTGCCGATCGATCATCTGAAACCAAACTCGATTTTTACTGCGATCATTATGTGGAGACCATATACATGAAAGTTGGGGGCAGTATATGAAAAGCTTTTAAAGCTTCAATATAAATCCTACTCAATTTAAAGAATTAAAGGTTTACACCATAAAAATTCAGAAGTTATTTATTATACAGATATAATGTAATAAATTTGATATATCCCTTATTTTTCATATCTTGTACACTTGAATATACAATTATAAATTCTTCTTTTATATCCGCAAATATAACATGGGTAATTGAATTATTTATGGAAATAAAAGAAAGGATTTGACTTTGGAGAGGTCAAACCTGATCCTAGGATTTCTCCACTGCCACTAAATCGAAATCCTTATCTTCTGTAACATTGTGATGTTCTCATGGGACAAAATGGCAAAAACAAAGCTGACAAATTGGGCACTTCCAATAAATAAACCCTCAAAAAACTAAGTCTATCTCTTGTGTTCCTTGATTTGGTAGAGTAAGTTAGACCCAACCTAATGTGGCTGCCAATTAGGGCACCTCCATTTTGGAGTCACATATAGATAGTCTCCTCTGTGCCTCTTGTTTGTTCTGGTTAGCTCCTAGGAAGACCTTGACCTCATCTTTTGATTTGGTATATGCCCTACTCCAATATGGAATTTCAACCCACTAGAGAGCTTAAATGACAATAAACAGTTCTGGAGTTGGAAATTCGACAATGTTGCAAGTTCGAATTTATTGACGGAAAGTCTTTTTTGCATCAACTCCCAAATTATTCAGAATGTACAAAGGCTAATTGCGTGAAAACGATTGTAAAATAGCCAATTCCTTTGCTACTACTTGAGCTTCATTTTTTAGATACATTGGTTTAGTGAAATATACTTGCGTGAAATATACATTGGTTTAGATACATTTTTTAGACCATGTGACCCAATTGTAGGCAACCAATCACTGTCTAACACGTGTCACATACGACATGTGGTCTAATCAAAAGTCGGAAGAATTTTTGGATAGACACGCCACGTGGACTAATGAGAAGCTGTCATGTGTCAGTATCGCCGCCTGACATCCACGTCACTATGACACGTGGCACTACAGCCACGTGTCACATACGTCACGATAACATGTGTCAACAACGTCATCAAATTTTGGACCAATGAAATTGTGACACGTGTCAACATGACACGTGTCTCCACACGACGACGACACGTGGCAGCATTCTGGAGTCAAGCGTGTCTTGCACGCTCGGCGTGTGATCGAGCGTGGGATGGACACGTAGTGCGTGTCGGCGTGTGACACATGTCTCGACCTCCAAATTTCGTAAAATTTTTTGTAGAATTAAAATTTGAATTTTTTTTGGAATTTTTGACATATTTTTCACAATTTTTTGAGTTCCAAAACTATTTTTTGCAAATTGTTTGGATATTAAAAGTGGTATAAAAATTATGAAAAATGTGTTTTCTGCCAAGAATTATTTTGGAAATTAGTTTTCAAAATAATTGATTTTAAAAACATGCAAATATGGTTCTCATTTAGATAATTGAAATGAGATTTCAATTATTTGGGATTAAGCGAGTGCATATATACCTGTTTTATTTGTAATTTATTATGAATATGCGAATGAGGTAAAATCATGTTGCATCGAAGGAAGTGCGAATTAAGGAAGAATTTGCACGATTCCCAAAACTAGTATTTTGGGATTGTAGAGGTTGTAAGGAGAATAAAATAATTGTGCATA
>CAODLS010138409.1:0-16671 GCA_948243855.1 Flueggea neowawraea | reverse complement strand
TGAATTGTATAGGGTTGTTCTTGATTGTGTTTCGCTGGTATTTTTGTCTCATGGTGGCTTGTCGAAGGAACACCTGGACTTGTGGATTTCAACCATCCTTGCAGTGCTTCAGCTTGTGCATAGATTTTTTGATGAGCACGTAAAGGATGGAAAAACAGGTGTTTTTGCAATGCAGTTGTCATGCTTAGTGCTAGAGCCATTTGCCAAATTTCTGAAAGTTCACCCAGCTCAGAAAAAGGGATTTAAAGATTTTGTGGATAAACTTCTTCCGTCTCTCTTGCATTTCTTGGGTGTATTGCATCTTCATTTCAATGCAAATAATCATGGTTTGACTGAAAATTTATTGGTGACGCTTGAAGAGGTTTTGTCTCTGGGATTATTTCATCCAAATAACATTGATGGATTTCTCAGGTTACAGAGTGTAGAAAAATACAAGGCATCTGGTGATGAAAACATTGAAGACTCAAAAGTCGTTGTTTGGAGTTACCATAGACATTTGTTTGAAAAATTAGAAAGCATTGTGGCTGCAAAGGAGGAATCTGTATTGAGTGGATTAGGACATCTATTTCATGTGCTCGTTGATAGAGTGAGAAAACAAAAATTAACTTCAATGCTTTCTGAAGAGACCAATATTGTAGGTGAAACTGGAGGTCCGATAAATCAGGGTAGTGGTGCACCTTCAGATAATTATGGCACTAGTAATTTAAATGCAGAGAAAAGAAAATCACTGTTTGATTTCTTTGTACAGATTATGGAGCCTCTTTTGCTTGAGATGAACGGCTATCTGCATGCATTGGAATCGGGCCCTTCGTTGTCTGATGCTCACTGCATGCTCAAATCTATGAACATTTTACTATTCAGCTTGTTGGATGCCAAGTTGTATATTAAAACAGAGGATATCTCAGACGGAGCTACCTTAAATTTCTTGAAGAGAGTCTATAATGTTATTTTATCATTTTCTACCAATCTATTTTGTTTGCCAACTCATCTTTTAGATAGCCAGATGCAAGAGATACTAATTTTATTGTCAAAAGAGCTACTTCGTGCTATTGGGTATATCATAGATATTGAATATGAAGTTATTGAGAATGATTTAACTAGCTTATGGTTTATCATGCTTTCTTTTCTGGCCTATGGCCAGTCATTTAAGCATGCTCCAGATCAATCTACATTAGCATCCTTAGTACTTGGACTTGGATGTCAGCTGGTTACGCTATATAGCGAGCTTCGTCAGGTTTGTTTTTTGTTCTGAAATTAAGTGTTCTCTTCTAATCTACTTTGTAATGTTCAGCATTACATTGACAATTTCCAATTTTGAAGTACTGTCTTGTTAATTGATTTAGGAGTAATTCTTTTCCCTTTTCCAGTCGAGTACAGTCTTCTGTGGTAAAATAGTTTCTTTTGAAGGGTAGGATGGCAGCATTGTGTAAAACCAAATTTCTTCTCCATATTGTTCCTCGATCTACATATGTTTTCCATTTTCTCTTCTAGTCAAAAATCTCAAAAGGTTAAAGTTTATTTGAAATTTTTGGTTAGGAATTTTTCTGTCTTTGGAAAATTTTATGTTCTTTTCTTATGTGTATTTTGAATTTTTGTAGGTGAAAAGTGTTATATTTGCACTTTCTAAGGCAATAAGGTCTATGACAGCAAATAAAAACGACAGTGACAACACACTGCATTGTGGTAGTTTGTTGTCCTTTGCATCTTCTTTGCCACGTAAGGCATACACAGAATCAATGAGAATGCTGTTATCTGCTAAGGAGTTTAAACTTGCCATTCATAATGGTGTTAAGTCCACACCAGCAGGACAGGCAAGTGAATTTGTACAGCAGCTAGGTTTAGATATATCATGTTCCATTGAATGGATGAGAATAGGTTATTTAGTGGTTGATGGAGATGGATCTGCTGAGTCAAATTCAAGAAGTTATGGCGTATGCAGTTATGATCTGCAAGCAGAACTTTTTGGCAGCGGGTTGTCAGAATTGTATTCTTTGGTGCTCAATTCACTGACTGTGACAGCTGGTAATAGTAGCCTGCTAGGGAGATCCCTGAAGGAGTTAGTGATCATTATTCGTCCCTACATGACTACTCTTGTGGCATCAAAGCCAGATAGTATTAATCAGTTTCTATCTTCAGTTATGGGGAATATTTTGGATAAGTTTTATGGGAACAAACATGATAAGTTGAAATTGCAGGTGTCATCTCACTGGGTCTTTGTGTTTTTCTTTCGTTTGTACGGGTCCTTCCGAAGTTTATACAGGCAAGTAGTGGGTTTTATGCCACCGGATGTATCAAAGAAGATGTCAGTTGAAATAGGGGATATGCTTGCAACCTACGCTGGAATGGATTGGATGGAGAAGACTGACTGGAAAAATGAAGAGTATTTTTCTTGGATTTCTCAACCTTCGAATTCTCTTATTGATGTTATCAGATTAGTTTCTGAATTTTGTCCTTGGAGTGGTGTAGCTGATTGCTCTCCTCTGGTTTATGTGTTACAAACTATGGCTCTTCAAAGAATTGTTGATTTGAGTAGGCTGATAAATTCTTTGGGATATATACTGCAAACAAATGATTATATCATTCAAACCAACTTGCTTAATGAAAATGGATTATCGTCGCATCAGAAAAGGAGAAGAAAGTGGAGAAAAAACTTGTCCATTATGAAGCAGGAGGCAGCCGATCTGACTGAATTCATGATGAGTAATCTTCCATTATTGGGTGATAATGAAATTCCAGTCAATGTATCGGATGATCAAACTAGTTCCGACAGTTTCAACCGAGCTTTGAACAAAAATGACGAATGGGACTTGTGTGCTTGTTCCGTAAACAAAAAGTCATTGCCTACAGCTATTTGGTGCATTATGTGCCAAAATATTGACATTTGGTCTATTCATGCTAGGAAAAAGGAGTTGAAGATTTTCCTTTCACGTGTGATACAGACTTCCCTTTCTTATATGACAAGATGCTTTGAAGGAGTGGGAAAACAACGCATTGGTAAAGCTGACCGGACCAAGATCACTGTGGAACAGATGTCATCAGAACTTATTACTGACTCTGGTTTTTATGAACATAAAGTAAGATATAACTCTGTTTCATACTTATTATTTTCCATTCCCTCTCTCTTTCCTACCTTCCTTCACCCGTTTCTCTCTCATGTACAACACATGCTTATTGAAAACCAGAAACATGAAGCATGACCTATTTTTGGCTGAGTACATTTGTTTATGAATATGAATTGCTTCTTTTTGATTTGTATCTTTCTGTTTTTCATTTAAGTTGCTTTCATGGACGCTATTAAAAGTGTGATATTGACGGTGTCTTTCTTACTAGTTTGTCCGCAGGCATTTAACATCTATACTTTGCAATTTATTGGAGAAATCAGTTATACGATTTTTCAGCAGTACTTCGGTGGGGGATCTTGACTTGAATTCATCACCTAATTGGCAAGAGGTTTTAGATTCAGTTGAGAATTTATCAATAGTTGTTTTGGGCAGTGAGCCCACTATGGTCAGTAAGTTATTAGGGGAAAAAACTCATTTGCCACGTGAGATACATGCAAATTCTTCTGGGGAATCAAGACCCAAGAGGTTTACAGCTTGTGATGCTTTGCTTCAATTTATGTGCTGGATGCCTAAGAGATATATGAGTACAAAATCATTCTCTCGTTGTGTCACTTGTGTACTCAACCTTGAGAGGTAAGTCCATATGTCCAACTTATTTGGCAGTTCATGTTTGACGAGGAAGCATATGACCATCCTAACAAACACACACACACACACACACACACGCTCGCACCCCCTTGAAGGATATTACGATATAGCAGAACATTTTTTTTACTGTTTGAAATTCTTTTTTTATATTCTTAAATGACTATATAGAATTTTAACATGACATGATGTGTTTACATCTCAGGCGCTTAATTGAGAGCTTATTAAAGCAGTGGAATGTGCTACCCACAGATAAGCAGCATGAGCTCTTAAGGTTGATCATGACCTGTCGGAGGGCCTTGAAACATATTATTATGGCATATTGTGAGGGGGAAGACTAGAATTACTAAATCCTCTATCAAACCAATACTCTCAGAGGATATATTTTCTGTTTCATGGCTTCTTAAGTCAGTCTATGCCATACTCGAGGTGCAAAATACTATTTCAGAATATTCTACTGATGATGCTAGAGAAATGGCTTTTTCATTTATGGATCACACCTCACATATATTCCTGTCATTAAGCAAATATCATTGCCGTAATGCAGTTCACTCTGTGGTCATGGAGAAATTGAATAAAGGGCAATGCAGTTCTAGTGCCTCCCAGGAGCTGAGCAGTCCACATGAATCTGATCCATGTTTTGATTCCTCTAACAAAGACAAAGCCTGGAAAAGTATTTTTACCATTGCTGAGAGGTTGCATGGGCAAACTCTAGGCCTTGCTATTTCTTTGAAGAATGTTCTTTGCAATAAGAAAGTAGAAGATTTCATTGGTGCTGCAAACTTGGACAAAGTATCTGCAACAGTTTCTTGCATTAGTGGATTCTTGTGGGGCATAGCATCTTCCTTGAGTGACATTAATGCTATAACTGGTGATTATAAGATGGAGACATGGAAACACGAACCTTTCTCCAAACTTAATGATTTCATAAATAAGTTTGCAGATTTTATTGGTCTTGTTTTGCATGTTCTCTCCAATGAGAATGATAATCAAACTGGAGACTCAAATGATGCTTCAAATTCTCTAAAGAATGATGATAACAGTGGCTTGTCGGGTCACGTTGAGTTTTCATTTATAGATACCTTTGGGAATGGCATCTTATATGGTGAACACAAAAAATCAGGAGTTGAAAGCACACACCCAAAGACATCTAATTTTGGTGATGACTCGTCCAATGCAAACAAACATAGTTCGCAATGGAAAGACCTGCACTCTGTTGCTGGTGTTCTGTGCAAACTCAACTCATACAAGTGTCAATCACTAAATAATAGCATGCTGCAAACCTTGCTAAATGGCAAGCATCCTAAAGCTGCAAATTTGATCAGGCAGCTATTGATTGCTTCTTCAGCAATCTTGAGGCTCAATTTGCAGATAAGATGTACTCTGTTGTCCAGCCTTATACCAAAATTTATTTGCTTATCTCAATTCATGCTGTTGAAATTGGCAGAATTGGCAGAGATGCCACAATCATTCTGTTTTGTTTGGTTTGATGGTGTCCTGAAATATTTGCAAGAATTGGGCAATCATTTTTCTCTGACTAATCCTACGTTGACTAGGAATCTGTATGATAAGCTGATAGAGTTACACTTAAAGGCTTTAGGGAAATGCATATCCTTACAGGGAAAAGGAGCTACTCTAGCTTCTCATGAGATAGAGTCAAGTATTAAGATGCTTCATGGCAATAAAGGATCATTTGAGCGATCTCCTTCTTGTAGTTCATATTACTTGGATGAACTTAAATCTAGATTGAGGATGTCATTCCAAGTTTTGATAAGAAAACCAGCAGAATTGCATCTGTTGTCTGCAGTACAAGCTATAGAAAGAGCTCTGGTTGGGGTGCATGTCAGCTTTCCAGTCATTTATGAAATTCACACTGGAAATGCAGATGGTGGAAAAGTTTCCTTAAATGTTGCAGCTGGCGTTGATTGCTTGGACATGGTTCTAGAATATACTTCTGGTAATATTCTGAATTTTTGCTAATCAAGTCTTGTTTTTCTTAAACTGGGTTATTATGATTCATGGTTCTACACTGTAATGTGTTTTTCCCCTTTAAATGCTCTAAATTGCACTGATGTAATCTCTTAAATGATTATTGATTTTTCACATTCTTTTCATTTTACTCATCAATTTTGATTCTAATAGTTGTAGAAAATTGTTATCATTGTAATATTCGAATTAGTTATCTTTTATATATTGGATAAATTATCTCCAAGGAAGCATAATGTATTTTGTACAGTATATATTGTGTACAAGAAATCATTTCTATAAAATGTAGTTAGTGTGTGTACAACCTGATGAACTATATAAGTATTTTAGCGCTTAAGCTGATTTGGACTTTTTGCATCATTATGCTTTATTTTGAAGGAATCTTAACATTCTGGTTTTGGCTTCCTCTCTGCTATAATTTTGTACATTGTGCATGGATATATTTACATGCTAATCCTCTCATCCTTTTCCGATTTGGTAATGCAAAATGTTGGAAGGAGACTGTATGAATATAAGATGAATAAAGAGACTGAATTTAACACTGCATTCAAACTCTTTTATAGTCATTTATTTTTCTTTACAGGTCGGAAGCGTTTAAATCTTGTTAAAAGACATATTCAGAGTTTATTTGCTGCTTTGCTCAATGTAGTTGTTCATTTGCAAAGTCCATCAATATTCTATGGTACATCAACTTGTGATAGAGGTGAAACTGGTCCAGACCCAGGAGCAGTCATACTCATGTGTGTTGAGCTATTAACAAGAGTTTGTGGAAAATACGCTCTGTTTGAACTGGATTGTTGGCACATAGCACAGTCTTTACGTGTACCTGGAGCACTTTTTCAAGATTTTGTCAATCTTAGACTCTCTGATGATCGGTTCACCGATAAGAAAAAATGTGATCCGCTGGTGGCCATAAATTCATCTGTTGTAGATCGACATTTCTCAATAGAGTTGTTCGCTGCATGTAGCAGGTTGTTATACACAAATCTGAAGCATAGGAAAAGGTAATTTTGCTTGAGTTTCATTCCATGACAAACCAGCTTATTTTTGTTGTTATTTTTTCAATATACTGGAGAAAAATTCACTTTAAGAACTCAACGACCTTTCCTCAAATCGTAATTGGTGTTCTACCACATAGTACATTCTATTTCTTGGCTAGCTTGTTTTTCTGGCAAGATGCAAGTATTATGCATAACCCTTCTTTTTTTATTATGCATAACCCTTCTTTTTTTTCTTTTGTAATTCTAGCGAGTCAGAGCAGTGCATAGCTCTCATTCAAGAATCCACTTCTGTTCTTCTTCATTGTCTGGAGACTGTTACAACTGATTTGGTGGGAACAAAAGGTCATTACTTTTCGCGGATAGTTCAAGAGGGAGTGAAATGTGCTTGTTTTCTGCGAAGGGTATATGAAGAGGTATGGTGTGTTATATTGCATATGTTGTCCTCATTTAAAAATAAATGACTTGTCATGTGTAATTGAGTATAAACTGAATGTGAGAGGTAACATAAACTAATCTGTGTTCTAAGTACTTTCAAGGAACTTTCCTCCTTAACGTAGCCAAGGCAATCTCTGTTGGGCATAAAATAGTTTGCAAATGGTTGCTTGTAAGAGCTTAGTCTAAGACCGGGTGTCAATTGCCATAATTGGCCATTAGCTCAAGTTGCTGGTATGAAGTTGTTTCTGGCCAATTGAACTTGCCCTTCAATATGTTGGCTTGGCCGACTGATTTTTATATGTTTCTGGTTGGACAAGTTTAGAAAAATGTACTCTTGTGTCGTGATCTGTCAAGTTGGTTCAAACTAGAATGATTCTTTTCCTGTCATGTTACCCTCGTCAGTCCTTGTTTTTTGCAATATTGATAACAGCCCATGTAATTTTCCTTGAGTAACCCAGCTTATTTCTTGATCTCTTCTTTTACAGTTGAGGCAGCAGAAAGACGTCTTTGGCCGGCATTGTTTCAAGTTTTTATCCGATTACATATGTGTTTATTCAGGATATGGTCCCCTGGAAACTGGCATCAGAAGGTTGTCTCAACATCTTGTAATGATATATTGGTTGCCGTCATATGATGATGCTAAATCGATACAACTTAATTTATAGATCATGTGGATAATGATAAAGCTAATTTTGTTTCTGATTGATATGCAGAGAGATAGATCAAGCTCTGAGACCCGGCGTCTATGCTTTAATAGATGTTTGTTCGGCAGATGATCTTCAATACCTTCATTCTGTATTTGGAGGTAAGGAATTTTTTTTCATTTAGGTCTTCGACGTGTCTTGTTCTAGGCCGACCCTTATTTAATCTGGATGTCATTGCTTTTCAGAGGGTCCTTGCAGAAACACGCTGGCAGATTTGCGTCATGATTACAAAATGAATTTCCAGTATGAGGGAAAGGTCTAATCATCTGGGGAAAAACATTCCAATCACAGACAGAATTTCGGACTTGTTCGTATGAGTTGCACAACATTATCTGAGCTTTTCAAAAGCTTGATCTCAAAAGACAAGGTAACACTGTCATTAAGTTGTTCGCATTTTTCTTAGTTAAAACCTCAAAATCGATGTTGATACGGAAAAACATGCAAAAAAATATAACCAATTTTGTCTGAAATATTGGATTAGATGAATCTTATTTGTGATTCTCATCATGATGCGAGTCTGGATTTTTTCTACCCAATATTATTCTCTGTTTTCTTTTTGACAAATCATTTTATTTGCTCCCATTAGATATCAAACGCTCAACTCTTTAGTGCTAGAATTGATTCCAGTAGCAATGAGCTATTGGTATTCTCTGTATCTTTAATATCTAAATTGTATATAACCTGATTAGTCAAAAAAAAGTGTATAACCTGGACATTCAATATTTTCAAGGTCCCATTCTAATCTTCTGATATTATATGTATACTATCTTCAAATGTACACTTAGTAAATTACACATCAGCAGGTTTGTGTGTCAAGTCTGAATAAAAGACTCTTTCATGAAAATAACTAACATTATAGGACTTAAAGCCGTTTTTCAAAAAAATATAGGACTTGACAAATAACTAAAATTATATGGATTGGTATCAACATTCGTTGGTCTAATTATATGAGGGCTTGAATCCCTTAAACAACCATTCGAGTTTAAGTTCTCGTGGAACATATGTACCACTTATTCCAATCTCTTTATTTTTATATATAGGAATTGGTTAGTCAATTTATAGTGCGGTGAATTCTAAATAAATTTGGTAGACTACTTGTATAATTATTTTTTAATAGATAAAGGGGAGTAGAGGTGACTAGTAGTAGCATATTCTTATGAATTGCATGCTATCTATCCAAAAGATGTTATATAGTCACATAGCTCTACTCTACAACACAATTTGAGCACAAATGAAAAACCCAAGTTAGAATACAGAACCATTTTTAATTTCTCAAATGTGTCATGATCCATTGTGAATCCGTAACCGACGTACGAGGCGAATCGTCTATAGAAGTCGGACCATCTCACACAAGTCTCAAAGTACAAAATTTAATGAATTCATTTCTAACCTTATTAAAACTATTTGCAAAGTTTAATAAGCAAAAATCAAAACTTATTTAAAACGTAAGTTTTCTTAATAATAGAATATTTGATAAATAATAATTCATTTTAAATGTCAAATAAATATACAAAATTTATATCCACAAGTAAACCGGTGTAGAGCAACTAACAAAATACTAATAACTGAGCCCAAACAAAATAGCACTGAATGCAATTGCAAAAAACTTCACCAGGTGTTGAATGTCGAGAAACCACAATCAAACAATATCACCTGCAAGTAAAAATACATGAAAATAGATAGAAAAGAAAGGGGTAAGAACCATAGTGAATAAGCGACATTTCAGAGCGACATCGGTTCTCACGCAAACTGTTTTAAAGACAGTTTGAAAATATCACATGCAGATATAAGTGTATATACGTATACACGTCAAGTACAAAATAGTAGTTTCAAAATTCATTTCGAAATCGTTCGCAACCAAGGAAACAACAAACGACAATCGTGCAAAAATGTTTATTTGCAAATTATAGAACGTAAATCCAAAACATTTATTTTCAAATCGTATAACGCAAATATCGAAATATTTGGTTTCAAATCTCTTGACACAAATATCAAAATATTTAGTTGCAAATCAAATAATTCAAATATCAACGCTTCGATTTCAAATCATATAACGCAAATATCAAAATATTTGGTTTAAATTTTATCATTCCAAAACCAATCTAACTTGGGACTATTATCAAGGTCAATGTGGACTCCGCTACGAGATCATATGTGGTCTCCACCACTGGTCCAAATACGTGGACTCCGTCACTAATCAATATCAAATCATGTGTCGGGCCGAAACACATGGCTACCAATATCCCTAGTAACTGGGAGTTCTCAATTCATTGGTACCAAAGGTCACGATTTACCCCGTAACTGAGTTGTTCCAATTTATCATAATTAAATCGTATATTTAGAGAAAATATAAATCCAGAATCAAATACACGGTAATGGTTACACCACTACAAAGCCAATTCCATAAATCAAAGGCAAATGAAATAAATACCCTTTATTTCATAGAAGTGCAAATTCTACAGAATCTTCATTCCAAAGAAACAAAGTATTTTTCCTTCTTACAAACCAAATACTTATATCAGCAAAACATTTATTTCAAACGAAATCTCAAAATCCAAATCAGAGTGGTTATCAATAAATCATACATAATATCAAAACATGATATTCATTTTAAAACCATCAAAATTCCAAAATTAAAGTATTTTCAATACTTCATAGTTCAAATAACTTTTCAATACAAAATTTCATCATTTACCGAAATTTTCAAAAAAATTCAGAAAAAAATTCAATCAAACAAGTCCTCATGTAGACAAATTTTAGGATTTCAGATCCTTAAATTATTTCGGATTACATAGTATAGCCGTAGCACAACAAAAACATATAAGTTAGAAGACACAGCCTATGTGTCTGAAGCTGTCATTTCACTCACTTAGAAATCCAAGCTGAATGGCCCAAACACGTACCACTGGTGGCCGACTAATCTCGCTGACCAGGATACGAAGCTATATATATATATATCAAACAAATATATATTAGAAACAAATCAAAATGTAGTATTGTTGCAATACTAAATACATGATATACAAATACGAACTCGAACCCTCTAGAGACCCAAAAATTTATATCGAATGATAATCTATTATTTTGGACCCAAAATCCAAAATTTACATAAAATTATAGACTAGTCCTAAATTATGTAAAATTACCATTTAGTCCTTAAAACCTCAAAAAATTATGGGTTAGTCCCCAAACTTCTCAGAATTTATTACTTACTCCTCAAAGTATTTTAAATTATACTTAAATCCTCTAATTTTTTAAAATTGCATTTTTAACCTTAACTCCTTAAAATCACAACTTTCGCCAAAACTCTCAAATTACAACTTAACCCACTTGCCAAATATCAACTTTGGTCCTCACTTTTCAACCAATCACATCTCTCCTTTACGTTCTTAATTTCCAGAAATCTTAAGCCACTAAAACAGTCCAGCAAATCCAGATTTAACCATCTAATTTTTCAAACACAGTTCACCCGAATAACACCTTCAACTTACGTATATATATCCCATCCTAAAGCCACTCAAATCCAACCAAAACAACTCAAAAATCATGCCAAAAAATTAAGTCAAACCGAAGCCACATCCATGAAACCAAAGCATTAAAACAGGAGTTATATCTTGAAAAATGGAAAGACATGAACTGAGGAGAGAAGGTGTGTTCTTACCTTGTTTCAACAAGGAAAACGAAGGAGAGGAAGAGAAACGTGAAGAGAGAACTGAAGAGGAGGTGCAGGAGTGTTGAAATGAAGAAACAAATAAAGAAAACGAATAAGTATGGGCGGTGAAATCGACGTGCAAAGTCTGGAGAAAAACAGAGTTGGTGGGAGGGGATGGGCTGTGTTGACTTTTGGGGACACCCTGAAACGGCGTCGTTTCTGGGTTAGCAAAGCACAGCAGATCGTGGACGACATGCAGAACGCGTAGGCGACATCAGCGCCTGGACTAGACGACACGTCGTTTTTGTTTGCCTTGTTGCACAGAGAACACAGACGACCGGATAAAGACACGGACGACATTCTCACAAATCCCAAATGACATGTAGCATTCTTCACACCCCAAACGACCTGTCCCCTCCCTTCCTTTGTATTCCGATTTTGATTTTTAACTTTCATCAATTTCTACTTAATATATCAACTCTAATCACTCCAAAGCTTCATTAATCACCCAATTAATATTTAAAACACAATTTTATTTTCCAACATTAAAAATTATTTTCTAAATTAATTAGAAAATAATCAAAATTAATTTCAAAAATACTGGATATTACAAAATGCCTTCACATCCCTCCTTCCCTATAATTCTCTTGGTCATTTCTGTTAGCTTTCTGTTCATTTTTGTGATAATATGGATGAGAATCATGAGATCATACAAGAAGTTGCCTTCAAGGCCACCTAAACTTCCTCTGATAGGGAACTTGCACCAACTTATGAGTCCATTACCACCATATCATGCCATAACAAACTTAGCAAATTGAAATATGGCCTTCTCATGAGCCTCCAAGTTGGTGAAGTTTATGCAGTGGTTATCATCATCAGAAGCTGTCAAAGAGGCTTTGAAGACGAAAGAACTCAGCTTTGCTTAAAGGCCTAAACTTCTTGCTGTTGAAATCATGTTGTTTACAGTATAATTCTGGCCTAGTCCTAAATGGGTCGGGCCGAATTGTACCACAGGTCGAGGGTCTTAGAAACAAGCCCAAAGACTCGGTTCAGTAAAGGATAGCTGGGCAAATAGAGGAAGGGGACACTAGGTTTCTTGGTGAACGAATGAACCAAGGAAAGGAAAGAGTATCTAGATGCCACAATGCTAGGGGAATTGAGCTGGGCCATTAATCTCTGCAAATCAGGGCAGATGGAAAGGGAGACCAAATCCCGAAGTAAAAGGCACGAGAAAGGCAAGTCGTGAAGAAGGAAGGAGTACCAAGGAAAGAAGTAACTCCAGAAGGCAAGTTAACATGATTGTTCAATCGGAAAGAAAACAAATCAAGGAAAGTCAAGAGGAACGTGTATCAAGAAGATTGAGAAATCAACGGAATCAAATCAAGGCTAAAACTGATTGAGGAACGGGTTAGGGAGCACTATATATACAACGCGAGAACATCCAAGAAAGGACCTTCAACTCAACTCAAAACCAAACTCCTATTGACATGAATCTTTGAATTCTATTATCTTCTTCCGTTCCCGTACTCTGTTTTCAATATTACTAGCATCCGTAGCTTCATTTTTCAAGTATCCCCAATATTCACTTCAATTACAAATCATTTTATTTCAATTACTTGGCATTGTTGATCTTGTTACTTTGTCGTAAGGACGCAAGAGCCCCATAGTTGATGATTTTGCTCTTTGATCATCACAAATCGTCTTGTGTTGAAGTTAGAATTTTCGAACGTGATCCCAATCATTTCTCAATCTCGAATCTTTGGTTTAGGAGAACCTCAAAAACTCATTGGTATGCTCAAAGAGTGGCATTGTCCTCTTCTGGCACGCTCGGTCGGACGTCAAAAACACATGGAGGAAAAGAAACTGCAGCTTTCAATCTGAGAAACATAAATGAAGAGGCCACTGCAACTTCAATGGTCATGGAAGAACATTTCCAGATAGAAGAACAAGATGACTCTGAGGAAATGCTTTCCGTCCTGAGGGGGCAGGCTTCACAAGCCGCCACATCGGCGAACCTAGTGTTTCAACAAATGCTAAGAGTTTTGCACAGGATTACCCGGCAGTTAGAAACCACAAACCAGTCGTTGAAAACTTCCAACTATACGCTGGAATCCAACAGACAGGATTTGGCAGCTTTGAACCAACAGACCACCAATGCATATCAGGTCACAGTGGATATGTTGGTCAAAAATCAAGAACAGTTACTAGAAAAAATGCAGTCTAGAGGAGGTGTTCTCAGGTCGTTCCCATGGAAAACACCAACAAAACACTCGGAGGGCATTCCCTGAATGTATCAGTATAAGAACTTGATTAGCGTCTTGGGAAATAGGCCTTGGATACATATCAACCTCCTTAGAGAAGAGAGGAAAACCTAAGGAAGGGCACCTTGAAAGCCCAAAAGGGTCTTATGTTGAACCATTGTTGATCCCGGAGGTTGGTGAAAAGCTGGGAATCGAGACCCATCAGCCTCAGAATCGGAGGGAAGAACCCAAGACATCGAATGGCGTTGGTCGTCAGGGGAACAATATAAATACAGTTCACATTCAAAGCTACACGAGCCCCTAAGTGTAGCCAATAGTATACGAACCTGACAAACTCGTCATGGGCTCGGGGCATATATGGGGAAAAAGTCCACTCGTATTCCCCATGGGGTACACCCCAACAATTAACCCCACAAGCCCAGCCGAGGGATCAGACAGATATAAACTACCTAAGAACACTCGTGGAGGAAATGATGAGGCCAGGGTATAGGCCTATTCTGAGCCCAGAATTATAAAAGCCATATCCTGAATATGTTGACCGCGAGGCTCTTCCCAAGGGAGTGAGAGTACCAGACTTTACGCTTTTCTCGAGGGAGGGAGGACAATCCACCATCGAGCATGTAGCCCGGTTCACTACTCAGTGCGGGGACTTTTCGAGCTTTGAGAATTTCTCAAACATTCTGCTGAGACTGTTTCCTAATTCATTAACAGGTGCAACATTCACATGGTATGCTTCCTTACCTCCTAACTCTGTTTTCTCATGGAAGGACATACAACGACTGTTTCATACGCAGTTCTTCCAGATTGAGCCAGAGATTTGCGTAGCAGAACTATCCTGGGTAACCTAATGAGCTGGAGAAAGGGCCGATGAATACATTGCACGTTTCAAAGCAATGAGACAAAAGGGGGAGAAATGATTTTTTAAAAAATATTTCAAACTATATGCAAAGTATTTTCAAAAAGGGGGAGAAAAGAAAAATTTTGAAAATTTTCATAAATTGTTTTTGATAGAGGGAGTGATTTTTTTTTATATGATCAGACATTGTATAATCCTAACATCTTGACAATGATGAAATCCTTGATCAAATTTGTTGCATTGATGTAAGTGCTTTTAAGATAATCAAAAAGGGGTCGATTGTTGGATCAAGAGTGATCAACATTGAGTTCCTTTTGTGTTCTGATGATGTGCAAAATATTTGAGATAGAGTGGAACACGGTGTAGGGTTTCGATATACGTTAAAAGAGGTTTAACACAGCGGAAGCAAACAATATACATATAAAACCAGCCAAGATACACTTACGAAAAACCATAATCAAAACATAATAATAAAGAAACAAGGATGCCGGATTTATACCTTCTCCTTGTAAGCTATGCGTGCCGAATTGTTTAATACCAATAGAGCCCGTACCGAAAGTAAAGTTAAGGTACATTTTTCCCACCTTAATGCCAATGAAAAGGACTGTGAATTGCTACTCCTCTTTACGCTCACACACACCCAAAAATTATGTGGTAAAAGGGATGTGCTAGTAATAACAAAATATATCCAATAAATCTAGGGCATTCGGTTTTGGTTTTTGGCAAAGAGAATGAAGTTTCTTTCTTTAAACCATAACCAGAATTTGTTTTAGAGGCTTTATAAGGAAAGAAGAAAGGGTTTTTGTTTTTTTTCCTTCTTAAAATTGGCTGGACCTAGAAGAGAAAAGAAGAGTGTTGTGTTGGAAAAAGGTCACGGTTTGCACACCTTTGGCAGCCGAATTTTTCTTCAATAAAAACCCTAAAGTTCTCAAATAAAATGAGTGTTTTTAGGCACTCAAAGCACCACAATATATTCTAAAAAAACTATCATAAAAATCGGCCAAAAATTTATTAAATGTAGTGTCCAATTTTGACCAAACTAGTTTAAGTTTTAAGAATCCTTTTCCAACACCTCTTCCACTCTTTTCTTCTTTTAAATTTTATTATTAAATAATTTAATAAAAACTTTGTCCAGGCCGAAACTCACATCCAATGTGGAGCTCATATGGCCCAAAATTATTTTATCCAATAAAATAAATGCCCCAGTAAAAAGACGATTTTACCCTTAACCTAGTTTTTGATCGTGTGCGATCTTGTAGTTCTATTCAATGTTAGCAATGGGCCTTAGGCCCATAAATCATAGACGGTCTCTAGCAAGACACTATGATTATCCAAATTGAATAGATGTTAATTGGCATTAACAAGATCTAATGCAACCTTATACGATCATTTGCCTTTCGATACCATGATTAGCACAAGGCATTGACCTAGTCATTCTTATTTATTGCTGAATCATTTTCTTGACTATCTTGTAAGATTGATTATATCAAATAAATGATGTCTCTCATCATTTCATTTGAGTGTGGCCACGCACTACTCAATCTCTACCAATCAAGTGGCCGGTGATATCTTCTCTCTTTACGAGAGAGGCAATCCCTTCACTTCACTCATGTTTCTTTGCGAGACTCCCTGCATACCCAATCATACTCACACTTGTCAACCAGTTACGGCCACGTTAGACGTATGTCAAAGTATACGACAAATCACCAAAAAATTCCATAGTGATTTTAGGTCTGAGGCTTCAAATATAAGCATTACATGAGAATGACTTGCCACAATGCAGTATTCTCATTAGCGGATCGTATCCAGATATCTTGTTCCAAACTTTTGTATCTATGAACTCTGATAGATATTCCCTATCTATGACTCGTAGAACATGATCATGACACAGAGCTCATACTAGTCTTAGTTTATTTTCACTCCCGTGGTTATAATCGACTAGGGATGTTTAGAATGAAATTCTTTATCACTTTCAGATTCTACTATCAAGGTCCTCAATCGAATATTCATTCACGGACATTTTATCAACCATATATGTACATAAAATAAATGAATGATAAAAAATAATG
>CAODLS010138326.1:0-12973 GCA_948243855.1 Flueggea neowawraea | reverse complement strand
CCGAAAGGACCCTCCTAGGCAATTGTAGGCATGACTTGAGTGACCTCGAGAGAGGCCTTGGGTTAGTCTTGCAGAGAAAACACTCAATCCCAAAAACCCATTTCATTTGTTTGGTAAAAAGGAAATCTTTGCTTGCATCTCAATTATCCAAATGTTTTTACTTATTTGTTAGTGCATTTTATGTTTTTAAAATAAAACCCAACACAACTCGAAATCTCTATTTTTATTACTTTCCTTTATTTTTGATCATTAACTAGTACTCGTTCCCTTGGATTCGATAATCCTAGGGATACTTCCAAGATAAAACTACATCGATTCTAGTACGCTTGCTAGATACCGATCAAGTTTTTGGCGTCGTTGCCGGGGAACGGTGTTACTAGTTGTGATCATTTATTTTTCCTTTCTTTTATGCTTGGTGTGGCCCATATATAAATCTCTTATATTCATTCATGTGGAGCTATTGATTTTGTGCTTTATGTTCACAATCCACTTGTGCTACATTGGAAGAGATTGATTCATATGGTGTCCCGATGCATAGTCCGAAATGACGAAAAACTATGTACATACTTTATTTTTTGTTTTGGTTGCTTAATTTGAATAAGGTGTGAAGGAGTGTTTTATGCACCTCACTCATGATCCCTCATGATCCCTTATAGAATTTTCATGCCTATATATTTTGTTCCCAATAACATTATGTTTTATTGCCAATGATGGATTCATGCATTCAAGGCAACGCAATGGTGAGCAAGCAACAATTAGAGAATCTTTCTTAACCCTATCCTTCTTACTTTATGCCTTATTGCCATGGAACTTGTCCTCATGTTCTTTGTGATTGTTTAGGTTGATCCGGATTTATATTTTTTAACATTGAGGACAATGTTCATACTAAGTGTGGGGGAGGGGCTATTGATTGCTTATTGGTTATTTATTGCTTAAAAATGATTTGCTTTCTTGAAAGAAATGCTTGAAATGTTTTGCTAGAAATTGTGATTAATTTCTTTAGAATGCATCAAATTCGAAAAGAGTAGGATTTTGATTGAATTGGTTGGAGGACTTTTCTAGTGTGTTAGTATGCTTTTAACATGATTAATTGAGGAATATATGCTATTTGAGGAATGTTGTTTGTAATTTGGCATTTTTTTTAGGTAGCATAGTTGGGAGTTCATTTATTAGCTTCTTTAATCTATTTTTGAGGGGTATAAAAGAGGCTTATAAGCTTGTTGCTAAGTTTTTTTTAAGCTAATATGCTTAAATGATTGATTTTTATTTGAAAAATTTTGGACTAGACTTGGTTTTTATTTGGATGAAAAGTGTTGATTTTGAATGTTTGAAAAAAAAAGGGTAAAGCTTCTCTCTTTGAGGGTGAACCTAAACAAGGACAAGTGCATAGGGTTCCAACTCCATAGTGAGAAATGATAAGTATCATCAGAGATCAATAATAAGTGGAAACACAGGAACCCTTAATTTGCTAACTTGTTTGTAGCACTTAAAATTAAGAGGGAAGTGAAAAAAAATCAAAAAGAAAAAGAAGGTACTTATGAATGGAAAGTGAATGTATGAGGCCAAGTTTGCTCTAAAACAAAAGAAATGGTTTTTTTACTTAGCAATGAAGGAAATAAGCCTTATGGATGCCAATAGATTAAGGAATTTGATTTTTGTGAACTTTTGAAAAAAAAAGTCCCTTTTCAATGCCAATGTTTAATTCACCCACACTTACTTGTTTGTTTGTCCCCCCACAAACCAAATCAATTCCAAGTGAAAAGAATACAACTCAAATCAAAAAGGCAAGAGAAATCTTATACTATACAAGTATGCAAGTAAAATGATCAAGAGAGGAGTAGCATGCTATTTATTTAATCATATAGATCAGCGTGCTTGTCTACTTTAAATATTTTTGATAAGGAAATATCTCTATATTGAATACTATATTATATATATGATTCATAATAGCTTCGGATATTAATTGTCTGCTTTTGCACATCTGACTTTTGAAAATATTTGATTTAATTATTCTAACTCAAGACACCTATGTATCGTGCAGCAGTAGTTTCTGATTATGTCCGTTTTTAATTCTGTCTGGCTTGATTTCTGTGTGATCCTGGTCCCGCATCTGACTTTTTGATATTATTTGGATTTAACAATGGTTCAGTCCTCCTTGACCTACGTCCACTCCTCAAGCTACACTCGAGAGTTGGAATTCACTATCTCTTCACTTCCGGGGCAGAGGCAAGCCCATCGTCTCCACCTCCCATAAGTTCCCCTCATCAATCAAGGTAAGAGTCTGAATCTAAGTTAAATTTTTCTTCCATTCTTTGATTCTTTTTCCGTTTGAACTTGTTGAAGCAAATGGGTTTTGGTGGGACTATGGCTTAGATTTTGAAGCCATTCTGGGCAGATTTTGGACTTTCTCTTATTTGATTTAGCTTGGAGAAAGTGGTTAGAACGTGTATGTGATTGGAAATGGAGGATTTGATGGTTTTTGGTGAAAAGGGTAATTCGGCCCTAATTATTAAGGACGATTTTGGACCTTTTTGTTATTGTTTGGATGAAAAGGATGATAGATTTAGGTTCCATGAACTATTTTGGATCAATTGGGTGGATTGAAAATGTTAAGTTATGCTTGATTCGAGATTTGGACGTTTTAACGTGATTTTTCTATTTAAAGTACCAAAAGCATAATTTTATGTAATTTTGTATGACTAGGGACTAAACTTGATATTTACATGCTGGGTCATATTGGTAATTTTTGAAAAGTAAAAATCTAGATTTGTAATTTTAGAAAAGTTGAGGATTGATTTATAATTTTAAAATACTTAAAGGACTAATTTATAAATTCTGAAAAATTTTGTGGACTAAGTTATAATTTTTTGAGGTCTTAGGTACTAAATGGTAATTTTAAATAAGTCGGGGACTAAACTGTAATTTTACATATATTTTGATTTTTTGGACGAGAGCAATAGATCTTCAACCGAAATAAGTTTTTAGCGTCATGCAAGTGTCTGCATCTGTATTTGCATTTTGTACATTTTTTGTAATGCCACAGTTGCCATGTCTGATGTCTATTGTAATAAATTCTGTAGTCAGCTCTGTTCGATTTTCGAGGCAACCGTCCATTCACTGTTCGACCATGATTGGATTATTAGCTCGGTGTCCAGGTGAGTACGATGTTAACTTCAGACACATAGGTTATGTTTTCAACTCTATATAGTTTTTGATGTGTCTGGACTTATTTCTGCAATACAGATTAATTAATTATTCGGCTAATTAATTATCCAAATTCTGCAATAATTCTGGAATAATAATTTTGTCCTTATGAAAAATTATTATTTATTATTATTAATTTATGTAATAAATAATTTGTCTACTCTGTATGCATGTCTGTAATAAAAATTATTTTAAATATTATTTTGAATTCTGAAATAAATACTCTGCTTTGAAATAAATATATTTCTTACTAGGTATTATGTTTTTGAAATTAAATATATTTTCTGTAATAAATATTTTATCTAAATTTAAGTAAGTTTTCAAAAATAAGAATTAAGTTTAGTATTTTAGAATATTTTCTTTTAGATATTTTATTCTAAAAATAATTATATTTATCTATAAGTAATTGTCTGCTAAGTACATGTGTTTGGTTTTAAATATATTTACATATGCTTTCGGTAAATATTTATTTTTATATATTTCTTATATGGAACACATAGCTAAGAGGTAGCGTAGCCTTTGATATATCAATGCCCTAAAACCTTTGCCTTAGTGGTGATCACCTTTGCCTTAGTGGTGATACCATGTGCCTAAGTGGGGGTACCCTTTGCCTAAGTGGCTATTACATCATCGAGTCCACGTGACACCGATTAGTTGACCTTAGTCCTGTTAACATTATTTTTAATTAATATTTTCGAAGATAAATATTATGTTTAATCGTAGATCGTCTGTTTTGTCTATAAATGATTTCGACATGGTTTTATATGAAATATTATTATACAATTCTAGTTCTGTTAGGGTTTTAATTTTATTCTCATCAATTATTTTAAAAATTAAAATAATAAGTATTTTATCTGTTTTACTTATTTAAATTGTTTGACTGTCTGTTGTCTATTTTGATTACGAAAGATTTCAAAATGAATTTATGAACTACTATCTGTATATATACGAGTATATTCTAATAGTCTACAATATATACGTGTATGTAATATGTTTCGAAAATATTTTCAAAACGATTTATGTGATGCACGTATGAGGCGATGTGGAGTGTCATTTCCTCATTGAGTTTTCTCATTTCCTCCCACCGAGATATTTTTTAGGTTATCTCGGCTTTTTTCAGTAGTCAGGATCGTTTATTCATCAGTGAATGCCATTTTATTCGGGCCCAGATTGTTTGGTTATGTTAGTTGCTCTACACCGGGTAGTGGGTTATAGATCTATATATGATAATTAAATGGTTAAATTATTTTTAATTAGAATTTTTTATTTAGTGTTTTGATATTAGGATTATATCATATTATTATTATTATTCGAAAATATTAGTTTTAAAACTTATTATATATTAAATTATTTTAATATGATTAATAAACCAGCTAATAATAAGGATTTGGGTATAAGTTCTGTTCTCCGAGACTTGTACGAGATAGGTCGGGCTTCCTTAGACTATTCGCCTCGTACGCCGACCACGACCCAATTTCGAACGTGACTATTTCACTCCCGCTCTTTTTTTTTCCTCAAATTTTAACCTCTCTCTCACTCAGAATCAAAATCCAATCACTCTCAAACATTCTCAATCTGTTTCAATCTCAAATTTTCCTAATTACCAAAAACCCTAACGCACACTAAAACCCTAACTGTCACGTAGAAGCTCTGTTTAAATGGAACCAAAGAAGAAGACTGAAATTCGAACCAAGATGACTCATGATAAGAGAGTTCCAAAGAAGGGAGAATCCTCTAGAGGAACTAAGAGGCCACAGAGTACTCAAGAGAAGTAAGCCTTTACAAAACAAGGTATTCTCTTGTCCTCTCCCTCTAAGAAAGTGAAGAAGCAGAAAGGGATAGAATTGAAGTGGAGTTTGACTTTGTAAAATTTAGAGATGTTAAGGGTTCTAGGTTGTATAAACATCTAGAAAGAGTTCAATTTTCAGATTCTAGACTATTCAATTTTTGATCTTTAAATGGAGGTGGTTTAGAAATTGAAGAGGATTTAAGTATGTTTGGGATTAGAAACTTCTATATGGTTGCAGATGACTTCTATCCGAAAATGGTGAATGAGTTTAATTTAAATGCTAGGCTATGGAAGAACCGAGATGAAGATGATCCTCTTGATTATGGTAATATGGGGGTATCAAGCAGAGTTAATGGCATAGAAATGATAATTGATGAAGACTTGTTGCACACCCTGTTTGGATAATCCAAGAGTGGATTTTTGGTGAAGAGAGAAAAAGGGGCAAGGAGTTTATTAATGAGGAAGCTAACAAAATAGTTGTTGACATTGATGAAATCAAGAAGTTTATGCTAGATAGAGTTGGTGTGGTGAAGGTGGAGACAAAATTATTGGATCAAAACAATTTTGGTGCAAAGTGAAAGATGCTTCACTTAGCGTTTACCAAGATTTTGCAACCAAATTCGCACACATAGTATCCTTTCACAAATCAAGACATGATTTCCATGTATCTATTAACTTCTAGGCAAATAAATTTTGCATATATGGTGGTTGATTGGATATTGGAGAAGGTGAATATTTTCAACTTGCTGATTCTTAAGTGGAAAGACAAACAGAGGAAGGAAACTATGCCTTTTGCAAGTCATATCAAAAGAATCTTCCAACACTTTGATGCGAGTTTTGAAGGTTATGATTCAATGCAAGTGTTGGAAACACACAAAATTCGAGTAGAATCTCTTCGATGTGAAAATGTACAAAATAGTGGAGAGAGGTTATGTATTTCTACCATATTTGAGAGACGTGGATGTTATGTTTCATGACCGAGACAAGAAGAGAATGCCTAAGAAGTGTGACAGGATTTTTATGAGAGGGAAAGGTGATGAGAAAAATAATTTGCCGAGAAGGCAGGATGAAGAGGAAGAGATGGAAGAGGAAATCACAATCTGAAAGTGATGAGGATGTTCCAATTGAGGTTGAAGTGGAAGGTGGAGTGAGTCTAGCAGAGTTAGGAAGAGCAAGCTTGATAAATTGAGGCAATAATTTCAAAAGTTTAAAGCTACTACAAATCCAAATTTTGAAGTTGTCATCAATATTCTCCAAGAGAATTTCAGAATTATCGAGAGCTTGAGAGGAGAAATTCAGAATTTTGGGCATCATCAACCTCCTCCAATGTAATACACTGTCCCTCCGATGAATATCTCTGTAGCTTTCTGTTCAAGTCTGATAAAATCCTTTGTTGAACCCCGTTCAATTTCAATTGAGCCTTGTCCAATCCCATTTTTATTCTGGATGTTTTCGAAAATGAATTGATGTTTGAAGATGTAGATAATATTAATTTATCAAAGTTTGTGTTCAAAGATGTTGATGGATGTTGGTGGTGTTTGGATAATTCAATGTTGTAGAGTAAACTTGAGGTTACTCGAGTAAGCGGGAGTTACTCGAGTAAGCATGGGTGAATGTATTATTTTTGGACCTTTGGATTGTGAGTTACTCGAGAAATTGTGTTACTCGAGTAATTAAAGGTTGGATTACGCGAGTAACAATTAGTCTCACTCGAGTAAGTTAATGCTTCAGAATTGTGCTGGAAATGAGACTTACTCAAGAAAATTTTGGAGTTACTTGAGTGAGAGGGCCAAAATTCATCCTGGAAGCAAGACTTAATCGAGTAACTTTTGATTTACTTGAGTAAGTGATGAGAAAAGGTTGAAACAACACCGTTTCAGGGTAGGGTTTTATATATACCCCACCCGACCCTCTCGGTCGTCTCTCCTCTTTTCTGTCTCTCTCTCATCCAAATCAGTTCGGGAAGCAATTCCTAGAAATTTCCATTGTTCCCATTTTGTTCCTAGAGGTAAGATTACATCTCTAATATCTTCATTTCATCCATTTCATGCTTTAAATTCGGGTTACAGGTTTTAGGCCGAATTTGAAATGGGTTTCAGATTTTGAGTGATTCTGTCGAAACAAATGTTGTAGGTTGTTAGATAATGATTTTTTGAGGTTAGATAAACATTATTCAAGCCTTGAATCAAGAGATTTGATGTTGTTTTGAATGGGCTTGGGTTAGGTTTGGATTTTGTGATGTCTTTGGAAATGTGGAGTTGTTTTGAGAAATCAAGTATGGATTCGTGTTCCTAAGGTTGATTAGGACCAATGTAGGTTATTGAAATCAATTCTATCGGTTGAATCGAAATTTGGACTATTTGTGTAATTTGTCATTTGAGGACCGAATGTGATATTTGCCATTTAGGGAGCAAAATGTGATTTTGCATTTGTGTGAGGATTAATTTAGATATTTTGAGATTCTATGAGGATTAATATGTCATTTTGGGGAGTTCAGACCAAAATAATATGTTGGGATATTTTAGGGACTAGTTGGTAATTTTCCAAAGTTTGGTGATTGAACTGCAATTTTACACTGAGGTGTAATATTTGGATAATCATGTTAGACTTTAGGCCGAAATATAGTTTTTGAGTTTGTTGCAGTGTTTGGTTTTGCATATGCATTTCCACGTATTTCGGTACAACTACAGTACCATGTTTGATCTGTGTATGTATTGTATGTCCCAACTCTATTTGATTTCTGAAGAGACCAGTCATTCACCAGTGGACCATGCTTTGGATTATCTCTTAGCGTCCAGGTGAGTGTAGTAGCACTTTACACACGTAGGCTTTGTCCTCCAAATTCCGTATATATTTTTGTTGTGTTGAACTTTGTACGAAATTTGGAATAATTAAAGGATTGGAATTCCTAAAATTTGGTATACGTGAAAACCTCTGTTGTGGAAACTTGGTTTTCCCTAAAAAAAATTCTTCTGAAATAAATATTATGTTAATATTTATTATTATTTCTGAAATGAATGTTTTGGTTTTTAAGAATATATTTCGGAGTGAATATTTTTTCTGAGATGATTATTATTTCTGAACACTAAATAGTTTTGCAATAAATATTTCATCTGAAAGTTTGTTATGATTTTTGGAAAAATGATATGTTTGCTCTGATGATACCGTTTGAGCATTTGAATATAAATATATTTTTGTAATGTTGTGGTAAAAACATTTTATTTTTGGACATCCAGCTACAAGATAGCGTAGCCTTGATACACTAGAGTTGTATTATTTGCCTAAGTGGCTATACTTGTGTCTTAGTGACCTATACTTGCCTTTGTGACTATACCATGGTGCCTTAGTGGCTAATCTCAGCATAAGTGGCTATTACAGAGTTTGGTTAACTCGATGAATATGATTTCTGGTCCCTTTCTGAAAATGTTTTTGAACTACTGTCTAAAAACATTTTTGAACTACTCTCTGGAAATGTTTTGGAACTATCTCTGAAGAACACGTTGGTATTCATTCTCTGAAAATATCTTGATATTTAACTCTGAAAATACTACGGTATTCAAGTCTAAAAATAAAATTGGAAATCAAGTTCTGAAAATAAATTGAGTATTTATCACTGAAAATATTTAAGTATTGTTCTTTGGAATATCTTCGGAAGTGAACGTGAATTTCGGAAAAATATTTGAAAGGAAAACATTTTGGCTATTTTGGGATTTGAGAAAAATTAAACATGTTATTTAATTTTTTCATCTAATCAATTTTGATAATTGTATGTTGTCTGCTCTGTATGCAAAAAGGATTGCAAAGTGGATTTTGAACTAATTTATTTATATATATGAGTGTATGTATATATATGATATTATTTGGATATGTACGTGCATGTGGTAGTTTTCGAAAATGTTTTCAAAACCCTTTTGAGGAGTCTATGCCGCTCTATTGTGTTATCCGCTCGCTAGGGAATCTTACCCCTTTTATTTTTCTTGTTTTTGTTCTACTTCACTTTTCAGGTGATCTTGATAGCGGTCGTTTGGTTCTTCCGCGCTCAGTGAGTGCCCTATTGTTTGGGCCTGGTTTCTATTATGTTAGTTGCTCCACACCTGGTAGTGGGTTATGGACTTGTATCTATTGAATAATGTTTAACGGATTTATTTAAACTATTGTTTAGCATTTTGATATTATAATTATAATTTAATAATATTCAGGAATATTGTTTTCGAAAAACTTATCTTTGTTAAACTATTTTAATATGGTAAATAAGCTGACTAATAATATGAATCTGGGTAGTTTTTGTTCTCCGAGGCTTGTGCGAGTTGGACCGGACTTCCATAGATGGTTCGCCTCATACGCCGGTTATGGTCTCGATTTTGGGTCGTGACATCCAAGTCCTCCAGCATCAGTAAGCCCTACAAATCCTCTAATTCCCCCCTCAAATGGAGATGATCCTACTGGTGGTGATAGAGCAAATTCACCAATAGATGCAGAACCTATGTTGCCTACTATTGAGCCCGTTGATTTAAATGCAGAATCAGTTGTCGAAGAGAAACATTTTGAGGCTGAGGAAATGAATGAAGAGGAAGAAGAGGTTGTCGAAGAAGAAATCACTAATGGCCCAAGAGAATAAGCTAAGGTTCCAATTGCTCAGCTCGATATAAGATAAGAAGAGCAAAAAATAAAGGAGGATATACTTGGAGCTTCTTCATCTTTTTGACCGAAAGTGATGGATGATCTGGAACTAGAGAGGGTAAGGAGAATGAGGGAGTAGTTCATGTGAGATCTCATCAAAGAGAACCCCAATGAGTCAACTGAATCTGGTCATATCAAAAGACAAAATGGCCCAGATTTGTGTTGTGCACCTAGAAGAGAGACTAATGCACGTAGTAAAGAAGAGAAAGTTACTTGTCTGAAGGTTGCATTAGAGGACAGAATGGTCCAAAGTTATTGATTTTCTATTTGCTACTAATTTGGTGTGAGAATATTGTTTTCAACTTAGGAATCCAATTGTAATCAAGCTTGGTGTTAAGCTTGAGGGGTAGAATAGGTTTTCTTGTTTGATTCCTTGAAAACAAGTGTGGTGTTGGTTTTATTGTTTGGGCCGGTGAAAAAGATGCTGTAAAAGGTTGCTTGTGAACCTGCAAAACAGGAGGTGTAACGGTTTTCCTCCACCTAGAAGTGAGAAAGTATTTAGTTGATTGAAAACTCTCAAGTGAGATAGAGGAATGGACGTATGTCAAGGAAGACCGAACCATTCTAAATCGGGGCTTTGTTTCTCTATCCCTTGCCTTCTATACTTTCAGTTTATGTGATTGTGTTTTGGATTGAGTTGTTGCTTTGTTTTGCAAAATATTGAAAAATATTTTCAAAGGTTTTAATTTTTAGCAAGAAATCCAATTCACCCCTTACCACCTCCTTGGATTGGCATAATGGGATTACAGTTATATGGATTAAGCAATGGAAGTGAAAATGGAATTTGAGATTGAACGATGTTGAGAACTAGTTGATCTACCCAAAGGGTGAACATCCATTAAAGATAAGTGGATACATGAGTGATAAATCAAGCAAGTCATCAATATTCGCTAAAAGGGATTTACTCAACAAGATTGGAAAGACCACCTTGTTGAAAGATTTACGTCTATCATATAGACTTTGGCATTCAAGCAAGTCTATACCTCGACCTACACCAGTTAGATGTAGAGACTGTTTTCCCACTAGAGAATTTGGAGAATAGAATTATACGGTTTAACCTAATGGTTTCATCATTTAAGGTATCACTTTACAATTCTTTAAGAGGATGATACTTATATTCATTGTTGTAATACCATTTCAAGGTGAATCTTATCATTCTAACCTTGCATGGACATCACACTTGTAGCTAAAAATAGTCTAACATACTTGAATGACTCCAAAGATTGGTCGTGATCCAACTTTGAGATATATGATATGGGTTTACCTTGGAGTCAAACTCCAAGAAATCGTTCGAATGGATTGTTATCCCTCTTTAAGTGAGATGGATCAACGAAGTACTTTAACACTTCAAGATGCAAAAATGCATAACCCATAGATATCCCATGACCAAGAGCAAGTCTCTTAGCACTTAATTGTCTCCACAAATTATATGAGAGGAAGAACTTGTAAGGAATATTCTTCATATGAATGTCATGTGAATGTCTTTTGTAGCCTAATATATGTGTGTTGATGTACAAGACTATGTCTTGTGGTACATAATTTTGTGCCCAAAAGTGTGCAATGCCTAGAGTTTGCTATGTTGTCAAATTATCTAGCAAATATTGGTCTGACACATAATGAGGATGTTGAAAAGTAGTGAACGAGATGTTTGGATACTTTAGAGGCATTATAAGACATTGTGTTATCGTGAGGGCTTGCAATAAAATGAGACATAGTTACTAGTTGGAAAAGTGATGTGGACGAGAGGGACGTCTCTGTTCGGTTATGTGTTTATCCTTGGCAGAACTGCTATTTCACAATATATCGAGGAACACATATAAGTGTGTTGCAAAAAAAGCTAAAACTATAGCTTCATCAGCTATAGTGAAATGGGAAGGTTGGCTATACAGTGGAATGGTCCACTTAGCACTAACCCCCTAAAGAATCTACAACAGTCATCAGTGACAGTCGACCCCAATTACTTATGGAACAAGAAGTTCTATTAAAACTCTAAGAAAATCAAGATCAAGTATCATTTTGTCAAAGACTTGGTTGCATAAGGACAAGTGAATTTAAGTACAAGTTTCACAAGGAGAAGTGAACTTGGAAATATAAGTCCATGTGAGATGTGATTGTTAGATCCGTTAATAAAAGACTGATATAAGGAATATGTTCCTTAAGACCCGCATGGCACACGAAGTGCATAATAGCATATGATCTTCAATAAGATCATCGTGATCAATACACGAGCACAAATGTTGAAAGTTAAAATTTATTGTAGCATTGAGTGTGAAAAGCATAGTTGGCAGAGATGTAACCCACTCACACGGGTGTTTACCTTAGTTTTCCCAATTTGTTAGGAGAAGAACTCAAATGATGTTGGCTTTCAACGTAGAAAGAGATCTAGAGCACGTTCATAATCAAAAGGTTATCTTGCATTTTACAGTGAATTCATTGTAAAAAGGCAAGAAAGTCATATGGAAAGAGACGTACATCACATGATAAATTACTATGTCGATCATTAAATGATCATATGCTAAAATTGAGAGACTTTTATCATATTATATCTTAAAGCCAGAAGTAATCATGTTAAAGTATGGATTAATGTTAGATGGCGAGATGCATCATAACCAAAGCTTCTGTGTCTTGTTGATAATCTTGTATAAACATGCGCTCCTCCAAGGGAATGAAAGAACACTGTTAGTTTTGTGCCCTAGTCCAATCATTGATATACATTGTCATTACACTTATTATTTAATAAAGAGGTATTTTATTTCATATCTATGCAATATTATATTGTTTATAACAATAAAACTTCCATGAATAGTTTTCCTTATGTCATCGAGTGTGACTTGATAGTAAAACCGTAAGGTAAAAAGGATATTATTCCAAAAATCCCTAATCGATTGTTATCATGGGAATGATGACAAGCCAAGGTTAGTATATTGCTAAGGATAATCAAGTTTTACTGATTACAAATATGGGATATCACTTAGAACATAGATACATGTTAGGGAACATGTATTGGACTGACCCTCTATGAAAGCACTTCATGGATCAATGTCACAAGTAGCTTCATACAGTGGTGATGTTTGACTCCTCTGACTGAAACTGTCACGACCATGACCAAAACCACATATACATGAGCATGCATTGCATACAATATAGATTAATCTGAACTTGCATACGTTGTCCATATGGTTGGAAAATAATTTACAATAATTTTGAGAGTAATAAAAGATGTATCGGCAGGACAATCAGGGTTCAAAAGTTAGACTATTACAAAAGAATGGTTAATAGGTGGTTTCTTAAATACATTAG
>CAODLS010138307.1:0-18670 GCA_948243855.1 Flueggea neowawraea | reverse complement strand
CTCATTTTGAGTGAGGTGTTGAACGTTTTCATCAATATGAGTAAAAGTAGACATGTACGATTTATCTATATCATTAGTTCATTTCCAGTTTGCAACTCACATCACAGGTGGGTTGCAACTTTTGTGAGGTGTTTATTTTATCACATTGTGCTTCGACTTAGCTAGTTTCTTCTAAATCTAAAAATTACTTAATGCTGTTATGACTTTCCTAAATGACAACATCGGTGATTTTGGTATATTATGCATAAGTATATAGAAAATACATGTTCTTCTGAAGGAAAACGTATATGCGCTACTTCTTGATTCTTATTTGCTTTTGCAACTGAAATATAGTCTTTTCTCTTCCTGTTTACACATCTCATATATTCTGAAATCTCATTTGCTCCTTTATTTAATTAGTGAACTCAATGATACCATTGTAGAAGCTTAACTAAGGACGAGACAAGTGCTGCCTTTACTTCCATTCGAGGTTGCAGTCGAAAGATATTTGCAATCAAGTTATCCTTTACTTATACTTGTATGTTCTTTCCCTCTTCTTTTATATAACTGCTATCCTATTAGTTAAAAAGTTGCAAGGTTTAAATTTTCAATTCAGCATTTCTCCATTTCCATTTTTAGACTTGATCATTCTATTTCTAAGACTTCTTTTAAATTTATTGACTTAAGCATGTTTTGACCTTATGACCTATGTTTCTCTATGTACTTATTACAGGGATTCAATTCAACTTTGACTGAACCAGTCAACAACTTAGGTAGAATTGGTCAAATTAGAGAAATGGAACCTAGATTGCACCCGGAATTAGCAGAACCATTGAAGAAGCTATGTGAAGTTGAAAAAACAACTATTGTTGTTCTCAGTGGAAGCGACATAACATTCCTGGATGATGTAAAACCAATAATGTATGATACAATAGCAGAGGTTGGTTCTTCCTTCATTTTTTCCCATTTATTGCAATTGCTTCAAATATTTTACTTGATTGTTTATGTTTCATAGGAAGCCAAATGGAGGAGAGGAGGGATGTCAAAGCATTCTCAATGGAGAAACTATGATGATTGTTTATGTTTTTTGCATTTATAATGCCATTGATTGTATTTGGGATTTAATTTTATGTTATTGTAATTTATTTGTATGTTAAAGAAATGATAAATAGGATATTGTTGTATTTAAATTGAATATTATTGAAAAAAACTTCGAGAACCGAACCAAAATCGAACTAATTGAGCCTACCCAAATCTCTGAATCTCCGAACCAAACCGAATAAAAAATTTGGAGATTTTGGTTCAGAGATTTTGGAGATTTGGGTCGGTTCTGGTTCTGGAGAAAACCAAATCTCTAAAAATCGGTTTGGTTCCGGAGATTTCCAAATCTCTGACCCGAACCGACCTATACTCAGTCCTATTAAAAATGGATTGTTAAACCAGGTTAGGTTGATTTCAAAATAAAAAATCCGGTTAGGTTCTGTTAAACGAACACTCTTTTCTTTTAGCTGCTGTTCCCACCTAATCAGTCTTAGCTATTGTCTTTCGTCCCATTTTTGGCTCAGTTCGAGTTCTTCAATGGAAGACAACAAGGTAACTACCATAACTCCTTTACTCTTTTTCTACTCTCATTTCACTACTCATAGCTTTGTGTTATGCTACTATTGTGTCCCAATCTTAAAAACTCTGTTGAACAAAACAACAACGTTGAGGAATCACAATCCTTGAGAAAGTAGTTCAAGATTTAATCTTTTTATAGATAACAAAATTTTATTACATTATGGAATTTTTTTTGGTCAAGATACATTATGGAATTTGTTTGTGCCTTTTTATGTCAATTGTATAGTAACATCATGTATTCATATCAGTTTGTGTTGTGGGTTAATTTTTCTTTTCTTTAATTATTTCTCTTTTTTTTTGTTGGCTTTTCTAGTGTTTGCATTTGATCTTCTTTAGTTTTTGTTCATGTTGGCTTTTTTTTATAAGTTTTTGTTCATATTGGTTGTAATGGTAACAACAAAGGTAAAGTTGGTTTCTTTTCATTTTTAAATTTTCATTTTGAATCTTTTGCATGCATATTTGAGCCTCCCTCGTTGAGCTGAATGTTTTTTTGGATATTATTCAATTTAATGCCGATAATAACTGGATGACAAGAACATTATCGAATTATCCTTTTGAACAATACTGTATATTACTTCCTTCCATCATTCATTTGCAGAAAGCAAGTATTTGACCAGTGATGGATTTTTTGTTGACATGCCAGCTATGTTCATCAAATGAGATTATGGAAACAAATAATAGCTCGATATTGGTTCTTTAGCTCCCTGAGAACTGCCCCTTTTTCGATAAAAAGAAGGTGAGGTGATATTATTTTAGTATTATGCTAAGGTGAAACAATTTTTTATTTATAAATTTAAGATTCTAAGAGATTCTTGTCTTTCTAAATTGACTGAGAGTACACTTATACTAGATGAAACTAGACATATTGTTTTTTGATGCTTGTGGATTTAATTTTGAGTTGGAGAAACTAAAAGGTGAAATTCTACATTTTGACCAGGACATGATCATCTTTAGTTTACAACATCAACAAACATGTAAACTGTTTGGCTTTTGTACTATTTTTTTGGATCTTTATTAATGGAACCGATTAATTTGGTTGTATTATGTTGATTTACTGTCATTTTTCTAACAATAATTTTTTTTTCCAGATTTTACTACAGAAAATAGGTCTTGATATCAGGGAACAAATACGGCTTGAGAGCTTATCATCTTCTGATTTAGTCGCCACCACATTCAAAAAGATACTTCAGATAGAAAGAATCATACATTTAGATGAGGTATTGGCAAAATTCTTCTCCGGTTACTTTCTGTTTGGCTTTTGGGTAATATTAGAAAGTGTGTAAGTGGATCCTATCTGAGGGATCAACTGATTCTGAGTTTTTCACGACTGGGCTACATGAAGGCAGAATAGTCTGCCTGATGGATCTGCCTAATTGCTCTCCTGATAGCCCATTATTAACAACTTTAGTGTCCGTTGCTTTTAGTTGATTATTCAAAATAAAGTTAGCATTTTTTAGTTTCTTACATGAATAAGTAACTAATAATAAATATCTGGGGCTCTCTGGCTGTAGGTAGAACTTTACTTCAGTGCTGCTGATGATTGTTCATTTCTGGAATATTGTAGTTTCAGGAATGAGATGGAGGCTCTAAATTCAATTCTTTGCAATATTAACAACTTGATCTCCAGTAACAAATGTAAGACAAAAAATGTGTTGCAAGCTTTGTTAGACACTACTCTTTATAAAATATATGAATTAGAGAAGAAAATCAAAGTGGAGACGATGATTGATAAAAGCTACAGTTGTGAAAGGGAAAGATGTTTGCTAGAGTGGGGCAAAAGTAAAGGCGTCAAAACAAAGTTGGAGATATCTTGTATGTATTTGATATTAGATTTTAACTCCGCAACATGCTAGTTACAGTTTTTCAAATAGTTTTTCTTCCATGACATCTGTACAATTGCATGATCATCAAGCTTGAGGTGCTTAATTATTCATTTACTTTCCCTCATTTAGGTATCGAAGGAGCTGGCAGAGGAGGCATAACAACAGAACATCTTAAAGCTGGAGACATTGCATTGGAGATCCCAGTGTTCATTATTATTTCTGAGGAGCTAGTGCACAGTGCTGACATGGTACACATCATCACATAAATTCATTGTATGCACTTGCATTTTTATTAGTATTGCCTAATATCAACAAGGAAAAGACCATGTGCAGTAAACTTCATCCACTGTGAAAATTGAAGAAGTTGCCCAATGTTGTCATAATAATGAAGTAAAATTGTTTGTTACATTCATGTCAGCACAAAACAAGTCACCTCTCAAGTTCTTGAATGATCTTCAGTCGATGAGGCTGCAAAGTGTCTTGTTTTTGCTCGGTATTCCATAAATATCCTGGTAGTCGTAATGCTTGATTTGTTTAGTAGCAAAGTTAATTCACTCACATCACACTCATGTCTTTGCTGAAAAAATAAAGTTGAATAGTCTGTGCTGTGGCTCAGTATTCTTTCTTTTATTTTATTTAGTTTACTTGCAGCATCATATATTGAAGAATATTGACGGAGTTTCTTCAGAGACCATGCTGCTGCTATGGAGCATGAAAGAGAGGCAAAATTCTAATTTAAAATTCCAGCTTTACTTTCACACATTACCACTGGAATTTAACACAGGTGTGCCCTTTTGTTGCAATATGTTTGCCGATAATGTGTCTCCAAAGTGATTACTTTTACCTGCATGTATGCAGGTATTACACCTCTTTGCCTCCCCTTCTCTTTTCCCTCTCTCCTATTCTCTCCTCAAAATATAAGTTCAAAAATAACTTTGAAAGTCCTCCTGAGGACTTCCGCAGATATGAGACTGTGACTGGACTATTAATTTTTGGCTTTTTTCCAACATTCTAACTCTGACCGGTCTTATGTTGGAGAATTTCGGTCTAAACTTTTGTATGAACGGAAGTGACTTGAAGAGCGAAATCGACTCAAGGATTTATAGTGGTTCAACCAATCTTGCCTACATCCACTACCTAAGTCTCATTTAGGTTTTTCACTATCGATGATGGATTGCGGCTCAATCTAACAAGGCAAATACACGAGGTTGATTTCGGCTTAACACCTCCAAGGCCAACAAAGTTGTTTTCTATAGGTTCACAACAAACCTCTCTCAATGTTGTTTTATGCTTAGGTTCACAATAAACCTCTACAATGTTGTTTTCTATAGGCTTAAAACAAACCTAACTCACACTCTCAAAGTGTATACAATTGGTTTACAAACAATGAAGCTCTATGCTAGAGTCGAGTATTTGAGATTGATGCTTGAATCTAAATCTCTAGCTTGAATTGATGTTTTTCTTGATGGAAATTGATAGGAAGTTTGGGTCTATGATTTTTGATATTGTTCAACACGTTCTTGGTCTTCTCTTGATGTATTTATAGCCATTTGAATCAATATGACCGTTGGAGAGAAGAATATAGTCATTGGAATCTGTTTAAAGCTGTATGATGTTGTCTGTGCCAAATTCACGTGCGTTAACACAGTCTGACATACGTTACCTGACTTTAGCTCCATCACATGTATGTTAACATTACTTGACATACGTTGATCATAGCAGATTCCCAGTTCACATACGTTAATAATAACTGACGTACATGACTTCTACATTTGAACCATCCAGTAGCTTCTGTTTTCAATCCGGAGCATCTTGCGTACGTGAAACTTCATCTCACGTACTTGAGATCAATATGACGTACGTTTCGTTTCACTCTTGCATACGTCAATGAACACACACGTACGTTAACTTCGTCTAACGTACGTGAAATGTGCTTCAGAGGGTTCCAGTGGCTTCTGTTTGTATTCAGACCCTCTCTAACGTACGTTAGATGCTTCTGTGACTTGATTTTGCAACTCCAAGCTTTCCAACGTGTTTCTCTTCAACTCAAACGTTTTGCTCTTCATCAAAACGTTTTGCTCATCATCAAAACACATAAGCAACTTATTGTTGATCACCCATGATCCAACAAGGATGATGGAGACCATAGAAGAGTGAAGAAGTGAGAATGGATTTAAGACGTGAATAAATGAAATGAAATAGGTTGGTAGACTAAGAAGGAAGTACGTGTCAATTCACATTGTCTTAGTCCAACATTATGAGGGTCATTTTTTAATTTGAATTCTTAACGTAAATCAAACCCTTATATGTTTATCCTTTAATTCTTATAATAGAAGGAAATCTAGTATCACCACCAGAAACCGGGGTACATCAGCTAGCTGAGTCTAAGACTGTTCTTCATTTTGACCAAGTGAGTGGACATATATATAACTTAGGTTATTTCAAATGTATATCTATGCATGTTTTCTGTGAAAAGCATGGATTTTACAAATGTTTATTTTCCTAGAAAAAGGGAGCAGTATAGGTTATTTTCAATTGTTTTCAGCATCAAATGACATGCATAATAATAATTTATGTGACATTCACGCACTGCATAAAAGTATTGAGATAATACATATCGAATGAAATAAATAGTTGGTTTGTGATGATGTACACCTGTAATGAGATATGACGAATTAGTGAATTGTGATACTATAATATCTCGTTCGTTTTGACAGAAATTTGATGGTATTTTGTGAACTAGATCCGTGACCAAGTACTACGTGATACTGTAATATCCCGCACGTTGACCGAGTACTACGTGATCCGTGAGGGAAAGGTCTCCAGATCTGCCGCCTACGCACACAGGAGCTTCGTCTACTCACGTAGTACTCGGTCAACGTGCGTAGAGGAAGGTTCAACGCGCGTAGATGGGCATTTTCCGCGTGCATTAAATGAAATGCCATGTTTCAGTTTCGAGGGTCTATAAATACACCCACCTACGGCTCCTTACTGTCATAACTCATCTCAACCACCGAAATTACTCTCTCAACTACTCCTCTGGACTTTTAATCACTCCTCAGCACTTTTATTGTGATTCTGAAGGTAAGAATCATCCTTTAATCTCTTCCTTTTGTCATCTTCACCTCGCATTACGAATATTGGGGTTTTGTTCAGATCTTCCTTTTCTATTGTAAAGACTCTCTCAACTACTCCTCTGCACTTTCAATCACTCCTCAGCACTTTTATTGCGATTCTAAAGGTAAGAATCATCCTTTAATCTCTTCCTTTCGTCATCTTCACCTCGCATTACGAATATTGGGGTTTTGTTTAGATCTTCCTTTTCTGTTGTAAAGGAAATTAGATATGGGTAGATTAAGCTTGGTTAAGGCTGGAACCACGAGATTCTAGCTTCGGTTATCAAGGATTTCGTGTTTGAATGAAATGGGTTTGATCAGAGCTAGGGTTCCAAATTTTGGTAGATTTCTCATCAGATCCGGAGTTATTTCTGATGTATTATGATGGATAGGTGTTCTAAATACATAGATATGATGTTGGGTGTCAAGATTTGACGACTTGTGTCGAGTGGGTCAAGAAATCTGAACTTGAAGGTTGGGATTCTTGATGATTTGGAATTTGTTTGTAGGATCTGAGGTTAGATCCTTGCTTGGGAGATTGATTGTAGCCAATATGAGTGTTTGTTCAATCGAGTATGGATCGAAATGAGAGTTTAGGTATTTTGGCATAAGTTCCCGACGTTGTCGAGAGTTGGTCAGCATTTGCATTTGCATACCATGCATTGGTACCGCCACAGTACCACATATTGATATTTTCTATGTTTGTATATGTATATCTCAGTGTGTCTGCCAGCAGGAGCAGCCACCCGCGAGAGGTATTTGACTGGATCCACGGCTTTGGATACCAGGTGAGTGAAATAGGAGCTTCAGACACATAGGTTGTGTCTTCAAAATTAAGTATGTTATTTTTTGATATTTCTGGCTATGACAAATTTGACTAATAAGTATTGGGTTAATTAATAATCTGGATATGTGATTATTATTAACCAACATTTTGTTGTGGAAAATAAAGTATATATTGGTAAATATATACAAAGAGTATTTTGTAAATGAGGTAATAAAGGAAAATATGTTGCATGATTGTATGTGAAATATTATGTATCACACAGAATGTGGGGACACCCTACTACGGAATATGTAGTCTTTGGTATACCATTATATGTTATCGCCCTACTACGGAGTATATAGTCTTTGGTAGACCATTGTATGTTTATGGCCTAGTCACCATGGTTTGGGGTGACCGTATATCCGGCCAGATATACGTGTTTATTGAGCAGTCAGGTGGCGGAGTCCACACTGCTATTTCTTTGATATGGTCTCGTACTATGAAATCACAAGTATATGTATATATTGTCTGAATGCAAGTTGTATGTTATGATGCGAACGTTTTGGTAAAACGATTTTTAGTAAATGTATTATGTATATAGTGTGTATACTATATGGTATCTATATATGTGTGCAGTATTTTGAAAAAGGATTTCAAACCAGTCTTTGTGAGGCACGCAAGAGGCGGTCTGACGTGTTGTTTCCTCACTAGGGAATCTTACCCCTTTTTCTTCTATTGTCCTTGTTAACCTTTGTTCGCAGGTGATATTTTTGGGACGCACAACATTTGACCCGTACCTCAACCTAGTGAGGCGTTTCTTCACTATAGTGAAGCGCTTCTTCAGTGTAGTGAGTGCCATCGTCCGGATTCTACTATGCTATGTCGTTAGGACTCCACATCGGGTTACTATTGGGATATTGGGCTTCACTTTTATATTTTGGGGTTTACTCTGATGATTTCGTATTTACTGATATTTTTGATATTATATATATATATATATATATATATGATTTTATTTCATTTATAAACGTTTTTATAAATGTTTTAAGTAAATTTTTGGATAAGTCGGGTAGTATGTCTGATCACAGAGGCTTGTGCGGGATGGATCGGGCTTCCACAGACGGCCCACCTCGTACGCCGGTCACGGGTCAGACTATGGGTCGTGACAGATACTGTATTTTTTATCATACCCTTATAGTATATTAAACTGTGATCTAGTTGAGTGTATTTTGCTAGAACCTATGGACTATAATGCTCACAGATATGCTCTTGTTGATCAACTATATTATGGTTTGACTATTGAGATGAGTAGATCCAAGGATTCGATACAACCAACTAATTTTAATTTTGTGACCATTAGGATGCCAGGTATTGTTTTAGCCTCTAAGACTGTCAGTTAATTAGCCCTTTTGAGCTAGGTACTATTTTTAGCTCTTAAGGTTGCTAGCTTGATCTTGATCAAGACTTGGATGCTAGTTGTGTATATATATAAGGGGTTGGAGACGAATCTAGAGTGAATAAAAATAAACTTCTATCTGCTAACAATCTGTGGAGAGATGAGGGGGGTGAGTATAAAACTCGTGAGTAGACACATATACAACAAAAAGGGAACAATAAAGGGATTAACATACTATATATATATATATATATACACGATAAGAGTTGAATATCTTTTTTGTTATTGTATTTTAGACCTTGGATATTTATAATGGATAGGTCAAACTGTTTAAAAAGCTCAGATATGTTGGTTATTTTGCTTGAATTTTAGATGTAACCTTATGAGATTTTATACAAAAAATTATGATAAGATGACAGATTTTATGGATGATGTTATAACATGATGTAAATATGTTTTTAGAGTATCAAACAAGCTATGATGAAATACTAATTTAAAATTGTCTAATAGCAGGTAAAAGTGGGTGTACTGTCAACTTACTGTTAGAATTGGGTGTGACATTGATGAATTAGTTAATTCATTGATTTCTTCTGTTCTTTATTCTTTTGAGACATAGGTGATGATTGTTCTTGAGGCATGTGATTGCTTTTCTAAGTTTTGTGTTTATTTCTTCTGTTCTTTTATTCGTCTTACATATATGTGTCTTAAGATAAATTTTCATATCTTAAATAGATATAAATTATGAAATTATCCCTAACAATAAACTTGTGCTTAATGTAGTAGTCGAAGAAGCTGAGGCTGTGAGAATTGCCTTGTTGATAGCTCAAAGGAACCATTGGTTTCACATCATGGTGGAAACGAATGTGAAACGACTTTGGTGATGCCAAAGTCGTAGTGGATGAAACTAACTTTTTTCTTGATCTTGTAGAGCTTTATTTGCACTACGTAAAAATCTAGTAGACATCATCCTTTTGAAGTTCATGTTTGTAGAATGTCGTATAAGTTGTGTGGGAAGGTCTGCGAACAAACCTGCACACTATGGCCTGGGTTTCATGAGGAATTTTTTGTGAAATGATTTTGTTGAGGAGTAATGATAGTGCTTTTGCACATTTATGCTTTATGTTTTTTTAATAGCTATGATTAAATTTAAATTAATTTGACGGTTATAAAACTGTCAACATATCAAAAAGCAATTATGTTGCATTTACATTTTTTAATGTATTGACATTTTTATAACCGTTAGATTAATTTTAACGCAGTCTAAACCGTTAAAAGTAGATAAAGCATGTTAATGTAAAAACATGATAACCAAAACCGTAATGAAATGGAAGTATCTTCAAGACAAAAACTTAATGATAAAAATAATTAAAAAATATTATTTCATAATTCCAATCAATGAATCAAATCCGATCGTTAAATAAACTACTGGATACTCATAACGTATCTTATTATAATTTACATATCCTACTAGTATTCTAGACTGTCTTTTTATTTCCACGAATGTTTCATGCAACTTTAAAATAACAAATAAATGCAGAACAACTCATTTTCTCAAACTTATATCGGTTGAAGCAACCAAGAATTCATTATTAATTTCATTGATAGTTATCTACTTAACGATTAATATGGCACAAGATAAGGGGATTGAGCTATTATTCTTTTGTATTTATATCATTTTGGTGTTTTTAACGGTGGAGATAATTTTTAGATATTTTAGATACAATTCAATTATTAAGATTTTACCAACACATTAAAAGACTTGACTTAAACAATTAAATTTAAACCATTAAATTAAATCTAAAATATATAATAAAATTTTAACTATAAAAGTAAAAAAAATGTTAATATAAAAGTACCATAGCACATCCCACGATAAGGGTAATATGATATGAAAACAACACCGGCGCTGCTTGATTTTAATGTTTGCAATGACTAATGATTGCCTAATCATTACATACCCGACTCGTTAATTATAAATACCGTCTCAAACTAAAAACCATTATCAACTCACAATTTGTGTAACTATTAAATCTTTCTTTGAAATATTTATCAACAAAGCCGGTTAATATTATCATAAGTGTTAGATTCAATATCCGAACAATTTGTCACCAAATAGAAATGTTACATCCAAATAGTTCTATTGGTCTTGCAATTCTCTTGATTTTTCTCACTTCACTAACAAATGCAGCAACATATAATGTTCTTGATTATGGTGCCGAAGGAGAAAGCAAAAATGACTCGACCAAGGCTTTTCTAGCTGCATGGTCTCAAGTTTGTGCCTCTACAGAGCCAGCAACTTTGTACGTAACACCAGGAAAATTCTTTCTCGGCAAAACGGTATCGTTTAAAGGTCCTTGCAAAAACAAAGCAATTTTGGTTCGTCTTGATGGTACCCTTGTAGCTCCGTCCAATTATTCGGCTCTTGATGATTATGGTGGTTAAATATGGATTGTTTTTTCACGAGTTGATGGTGTCACTGTTTATGGTGGTGTTCTTGATGGTCAAGGAATTAGCTTGTAGGATGGCAAGAATTCTGGCAAGAAATGTCCCGTTGGCGCTCGGGTAAGTTTAATTTACGATTTGGTCACTCGATCTATTTTTTGATTTGATACTATCTACGCGATTCTTAGAATATTAGCACTTCAAAATTAAAGCTTATCTCTGCAGCCATCCTTAAGGTTTGGGAATTTCTCCTTTTTGGTGTATATGTTTTGGAAACCACCTTGTTTGGCTCATCTATTACTTTTCCCGTTAGTTACATTTATAGCATGTCGAACACTACTCCTTATAATCCTCCACAAAATATTATATTTTACTTAACTCACTCAATTAAAAAATAAAGTTACTCTAATAACACCTTTGCTCACATTCATTACTCAACTCCCCGATTCAATATTTTATTAATAAAAATTTTGCAAAAGAATTTCTAACTCAATAACGATTCCATACATATACGGAATTACTATTCAACCCAATGCATGTTTATTAATTTTTATCAATAAAATATTCAAAAAAAAAACAAAACTAGACAAGTTCCAATACAAGAAACAAAAAATTTGATTAATATATATATATATATATATATATATATTTATTTATTTATTTATTTATTTATTTATTTGTGAAGTGAGATAAGTAGTGTTGGACATGCTCTCAACGGTTATTTAAAAAATGTACACAGTTATTTAAGATGTAGGTTGCTCTCTTTAACCCATGCCGTCGTTGAGATTTTGTGAATATTTTTATATGGTCCTTCTGTTTTGAAAACCTATTTCATTTGGACCCCTCTTTACCCCTGCCACTAATTGTTCAACAACGAAAGATGGACGGATGGACTAAATAACTAAGTGTCTCCAAACCACAAGGAACAAATAAGAAAAGTTACCAAACCTCAGAGATGGGCGAAGAAATCACCAAAAAATTAAGAAAAGTTAATTACATGAAGTTTAATGAATAGCTAAAACATGAATAAAGTAATTATTTCTACTTATCGAAAAAGAATTTATCTATTTCTTTCTCATGAGTACGGGTATTGTGCATCTTTTAACTAACATGTTCTTAATTTTGACATATCCCAATATAACTTGAACTGCACTCTTCCTAGCATTCTAGTTTCTTAATTACTTTCCTTTTGTTTAAGGTTTTTACAGGATTAATTACTCTTGTTTGTCAATAAGTACAGGTTTCTGGTGTCAAAATAAGTGGCATAACATACGAAGATATTGAGCAAAGTGACTGGTTGAGTTGGCAACCATGTCCACCTTGGGACCATGAGATCCTGGGTTCAAAGCTCACCATAGGGGGTTTTGGGTTAAAGGATAGTATAAAATTTGTATGTATTCCAGTTCAAAAAAAAACGTACGAAGATATTCAAGGAACATCGACAACAAAAGTGTCAGTGAGATTTGATTGTAGTGAAACAAATCCTTGCTCTGAGATCAGCTTGATGGATATTAAGCTCACTCACTGATTGGTGTCGAAACCAACAAATTTAAATTCCTACTTTAAGCCTAGAATAAATAATATTTGAAGACAATGACAAAAAGGGTCGAATCCACAAAGACTGATAAAAATTCTATCTAATTGCATAAAGAACAATTAAAGTAAAAATATGATTTGGTTGAAAAGCAGATGAACAAAACAATGAAATAAAGTAATCAAGAAATCAAGAATGCAAAATTAATAAGGAAGAAATCAATATCACGAAAGCCTAGACAAGGTATATCTCCGTCTCACTTTATTAATTGATCATAGGTAACAAAAGATAACTCAGTACTATTCATTCATGCAAGTTATAGTTATAGGTGAAGCACTCAGTAACCAATCTTTACTTACTGTTTCGGTAGTTCTGGGAAGCCCTACAAACTACTTTCCTAACCAATAAACAACCCCCGGGATGCCTTGTAGAGTTTAATTTACTAGCAGCATTAAGAATTATAAAGACTCAATCCAAGCCAACAAACTCGGAAGCCACAATTTATTTAATTAAGATTATTTTATTCCATCAATGACAGTCGAAGCTCGTTATTACAACAACAGCATCAATTTACCTTCTGTACTAGACACGCAATCACGGATCTACGAATCTAGCTAATTGTTATTATTCTATTAACTAATTCAATGTGGACATCATAAATTCAATCAATAGAATAATAATTAATCATTCAAGAACAGAAATAGAATAAATGCATAAACAGTAAAGAACAATTAAAACAGAACCTCATAATTAATTAAATGTTGACTTTGATTGTACCTTGACTAGAAAAGAAATTAGTTGCTCATAATGTAAAGAAAAGCACAAAATAACAAAATTGCAGAAGTTCGAAGAGAAAAGGAGAGTATGCGGCTACTGTTGTTGTTTATAATGATCACAACTTAAAACCTAATAAAAGATTGTTCTAGATGTTCCAAATTGACCCTCCTATAAGACACTAGCTTTTCCTTCACGAAATCCACGATTTTTCCCTTTCCAGCTGTCTAAAATATCTTTGGCACGTGATCTTTTAAAGTCTGCTAGTGCGTCACGTGCTGAATGCGCGCTCCCATCATGTCAAGGCCTTGCAGTTACACCTAGAATCCAATCCTTGCCCAAAACAGCTTCAAATCTACCATTTTGCACTAAATCAACCCCTCGACACAATCAAAACAAAGTAACAAAAAAATAATGAAATATGAATGCTAATGCATGCAAAATAACAATAAAATACAATTGAAAACATGCATGAAATGCACACTAACACTTACAAAAATCATCCAACTTATGCTTCTTGCATCAATGCAAATGGGACGGCATCAGATTTCATGAAACCAAGTAGCTGCTTGTAGAGGATAAAACGAAGCTGTATCCATGCAGAATTTGTAAAGAAAATGTTTACAGTGGAATTTTGCAAATTCTTGAGATGGAAACCCATTCCTACAAATCAGGAATGACTAGGAGAGGACAGCTGGTTAATCTGAGAATTAGGAACAAGAGAGAAAAGCCAGGGGGACAGTTGTTTAGTCACATCCTAGGCAAGGGACACCAAAGAAGGAAACTTGTTACCGTGCATGTAAGTCTGTCAAATAAAGCCCAACGACAGCAAGAAATGTGGACGACTTTTCAATCACTAAAAATTCAGAATGAAGAAGGAAATGTCAAATGGGTAATCACCATAAATCTGGGCATTAGAAATGAAGAGATAGTTGATTGCAGCAAATCTGGAACAAGGAAGGCAAGTCAGAGACGTGATTGCTGCAAATCATGAAGTCAGGGGACCATAGAGCAAGAATGGGAGGAATCAATTGAATTACAGTAAATGGCGAGATCAAAGCCATCCTCTATAGCAAGGCAACAAGATTCACTATAGAGCAGCATAAATACAGACAAAGGACACAAAGAAGATCAACAAATCAATCAAACCAACCCCTACACAAAAACATGAATCTCAGATTTTGCCTACTGTAGTGTCCCAGCTATTTGTTTTATCTTTATCAAACGCCCTGTCTTTATTTTCATTTGTTTCCAATTGATACAATTATTACTGAATTCTTTACAATTGTTTTCATCTTTGTATTTTTTACTAATTGTTCTTAAAGAGGCAATGACCCAATTTGATGTTTTTGGTCCCTTTGAACATCAGCAATTGTCTGAATAAAGTTAGATCTTATTGAGTGCAAACCTTACATTTTTTATTCTGAGTTTAGGAAAACTTTAAATTCCTTGGCATGCTCCTTCTTAATTTCAACCACAAAGGGTTGCATCGTCTTCTTGATTTTCCTCAAGGGAAAATCAGGGAACAATCTTTTAAGACGCAATGTGGGACGAGTTTTAGCAATGATGAAAACCAAGAGTAAGAAAGAAATGGTTGCTTTCGGTCTTAGAAACGGAGATAAAGAGACCAATGCAATAGCAATGGTCAAGAAAGAACATTTTCAACTGCAAGAACCAAAAGGCCCAAAAGAAACACCCTTAGTTCCTAGGGGGCAGGCCAACCAGGCCACTACCATAACATGAGACACCATGAGTACCAGTATAATATTGTGGTTATTACAAAGTATTGACGAGAAACTTAACGTGCTACAGGATATTGATGCAATATTGAGACACAACAATCAACAGATGGCTTGTCTCCATGGGGGCACTAATCAAACCCCAAAAATTAATGGCATGCCAAAGGAGGAAAAGCCTAATGGAAATAACAGTCATCCTAGTGTCCCCTTGGAGGAACCATACAAAACACTCAGGGGGAGTGCCCAGAGGTGTTGACCCAAGAGGCTGAAAAGAAAATGGAGAAGGAGGCTATAAAAATGGCCGCATATTCCAAAACAGACTCACCCGGTACACTAGCAGGAGTCCTTAAGGAGCAATCCTCTAAAAGGGACATCCAGAAAATAATGGCAAAAAAAAAAGGGAGGAGCAAGCTGTAGAGGTGTCCCAGTCGCCCCACAAAAAGGAAGAAACCCCTAAAAAACAAAACAAAAAGGACACAATTAAATTCCTTGGGGAGGAACAAAACTTTACATCACTGGTGACCCATATGGTTTTAAAAGAACCAGAGGACACCAGGCCAAGAACTAACGAGCCTAAAAAATATTTTTTCGGCTCAGGGGGCATGTATGGTGAGGAAGACAACTCTTACGCCACAGGGGGCTACACCCTTCAGGTTGAACAATGAGTCACGAAGGTGTGGGTAAGGAAGAAAAATATAAATGAACAAGTCCATGAGGAGAAAAACCCAAGGGGACAGGATTCTAACTTGGAGGCACCAAAATTTCACAGAAATCAACCCAGATTTGTTCTTACACTTGTTCTTAAAGAGCCTAACAAATGGCAAGTGGCAAGCCACAATGAATTCTGTGAGAAGTTGACCCATTCCCAAAAGAGAATGGAACAAAGGAAAAGATTGACAAAGAAATTAGAGATCATGCATAGAAGTGTAGAAAAGGAGAGCCCTTAATCCATAAGCGTGAAAAAAAAAAGACTGGGGACAACAAGTTCAGGAATGATGTTGAGGTTAAGATTAAATATTTAGCAAACAATTTTGATACAATTCATTCAGGAATATTCCAATTAATTAATCTTGTATCATTCCTTTTAAGTTACTTGTTGTTTTTTAAGAATGTTAGTAGTGCAGAGAAAGGTATCGTTGAGAAAATCAAGAAAGACTCAAAAGGACCAGGGAAGACTAAGCATGTCCCCAAAGGAGAAAGACAGGTTGTTCTCGAGGGCAAGAAAGAATTCAATTTGTTGGAGAACCACCAAGAACATCATGCTTTCGATAAGGCCGTTGAGCTATCCTGTTATATAGGAGATTGATGGACGATAAAATGTAATGGGCATTGGTGGTAGTAGCTGCAACAACCATCTGTCAAGAGAAAAAAATAAAGTGCAGCACGCCGTAGTAATTCTACAAGACAAAAAAAGAAGAAGAAGAAGAAGAAGATCAAGGCGTTGGTTGTTTAGATTAAGAGGAGTAGTGACATTTGTGAAGGGTGTTGTCTGTGAAGATAGTTCAAGTTGTTGTGCTTTTTGGGTTCCAACAATTTTGGAGAAGGTGACAGTGATGGCTTGTAAGAGAGAAGGAAAAAGAGAAGAAGAGTGTTTGCAGGTTGTGTTTGGGGCATTGATGGTCTGGAGAAAGGTGGTGATGGAAAATATAAATTGGAAAAATGGTCCAAGTGGTTGCAACAAAAAATTGTGTTCCACCCACCAACCTGCTTATTTTTTTCATTTTATTTTATTTCACATGATTTTGCCAAGTCATGGTAACCTACAGATAAAATTCACAAATTAAAATTTTCAAGGAAAGATTTGTCTTTTCATGGCTACTTTAGTTTCTTTTCAAAAAAGAGAACCTGGAAGGTTTTCTTGCCCCAAAACATAAATCTCATTCAAAAGAGCATCAACCTGCAGAATTGGTCATTGGCCATTTTGCACCAGAAGAAAGAAAGACAAGAGAGGAAGTTTGGAAATAGGCCTAAGGCCATTTCTTATTTCTTATTTATTTATTTCACTGATTACATTGTCATACAGTACAATGTTGATCCAGAATTAGCTTATGGTGTAAAAGGGACAGTGGTTAAAAGTTGACAATCTAAGGTCTCTGCGCTAAATTGAAATTTTTTCAATGAATCATGTTTGTGCAAGAGGTGTCCTCTCTTCCTCTTTGGCGTCCTTCAACTCTTGGGTATTGAATTGTGAAATTTCAGAAAGCCTACATTCCTTCTACAGCAAAATCAACCAAAAAAACCTGCAAATGGAAATACAACTGGGTTTTTGTCCACCAAAGGCTTTCAACAATTCTAGAGCAAAAACTATGGGTCCTCAAAGGAGGAATCAAGTCTACCATCAAAACCAACAACAAACAAGCAATTTCAACAGTGAGGTAATTCTAAACGTCCAAATTTTATTTGAACTAACGCGGTTGTCATGGTTATGCTAGGGGATAGCTTTCCTCTGGAGAAATAAGAACTTGCTGATTAAAGAGCAAATGCAATCAAGACTCAGTGGACTCAAACACTCAAAATTATAAGAGTGGTGGAATATTGATCATCGGCAGCAAGTTCACGATGGAAATTGCAGAGTGGCCTCTAGGCCAGTCCCAGGATATAATTTCAGTTATTTTCAGGCAACTGCATCCATTGTTACAAAGGGGGACAATTGTAAAATTGGCCTTCGGGCATTTTACAAAAATCTAAAATGCCAAAATTTTTAGTTAAGGCACAAAGGTGGTTAGAGAAATTATTGCAGCCGAATTTCCATTCAAATTCTGGCAGCATTTCAACTATAACTGGCCCAACTCCCTGTTCTAAAAAAGACAGCAAACTCGCAGTTCAACAATCACAATTTATAATTCAATTGCAGTAGCATTTGATCTCAATCAAAAAGAATATTCTTCGTTTTGACTGAAAGTGACTAAAATTGTGGATTTGAGCCGGGACACTCCTTGGAGCTGTAAGCAAAAAAAATTTTGACCATTCCAAATCCACAAAACATAAGCTAAAAGAGATCTGAGAATTAAAAAGGCAACAAACAGTGGAGTCTCGATCTGGCAGTGTCGTCGACGACAACACTGAAAGGAGTTTTCTCCAGCAAGCAGTGACGCAACTTCTTCTTGGCTTAAGGCTCGATGCACTCCGACGAACAACGCCATTTTCCCCTCCGATCGAGGCGCCGAACGACAGTGGGCTTCAAGTGCGACCACAACGGTGACTTCCCCTACGCACTCTTGACGGTGTGACGTCCGAATCTGAGGCGAGCTAACCGACGGCGGCGACACATTGTCCTCTTAGTACGAGAGATGAGTGTTGACGGCGAGCTCTCTCCCCGGTGGCCCAGTTCCTTTCTTTAGGCGATGTAACGACGACGACTCAGGGAGACAAACAAAAAAACTCTCAGGGGACTGAAACAGCGCTACAGTGGAAAAAAACCCTCTTGCCAACAGATAGCGGTAGGCAGCGTTCTTTTTTGTATTTGATGGCGACGGCGCGA
>CAODLS010138127.1:0-19676 GCA_948243855.1 Flueggea neowawraea | reverse complement strand
ACAGACCTTCTGGGCAACAAGAACCGGGTCGCAGTGCTCAGTGCTAAGGCCATAGCTAAGCTTCTTCAAGCGGGCAGTAATCTTGTCGAAATGCACAGCTTCCTGACGGCCATCTCTCTTCACCACATACATCTTGGGATTCTAAGAGGGTTTTCTCTCAGGACTTTTGTCGAACACAAGTGACGAAGAAGAGAACGGCAAGGCTATATAAAGAGAAACAAGGAATGGAGGGAGTTTTTGAAAATGTTGGGGGAATAATTTAATTTGGGTTCTAGGGTTTGACGGCGTTCGATTTCATTTTTGTTTCCCTCTAATTGGGTGGGTTTTTCGAAAAAGTGGCGCCAAAATTGGAGGAGGGTTTGAGGAGCGGTTTCAGGTCTCTGTGTGTGAAGTGTAGCTGGCAAGTTAAAAGGCCAAAGGTGTGGGGTCCACCGAATTAATTTTAATTTGTTTTTGGCGCCGGTTCTTCTGGCTTCCCAAACAAGCCTTACAGCCAAATAGTACGGGGTCAATTATGCTATATGGCTAAATAAAATATCGAATTTAATAAATAAATAAATAATTTTAATTTTAATAAATAAAAATATGTTTAAATATATTTTTAAAAATGTTAAATAGAGATTTTTAATAATATTTAGAGATTATTTTTTATATAATAAATAGATTTTTAAATTTTTTTGAATTTATTTAGAGATTTTATAAATTTAATATTTTTACAATTAATTTAGAGAATTTTTATATTTAATTTCAGTATGTTTTTTTCGATAGGACGTGGTCGCAGAAAAGCCTACTTAGAGAAAAGCTCGTATGCCCGTCCCAGCTAATAACTACCAGACATTGCTTGTAATTAAGAAAATCTCACTATCCGTTTTTGCTGGTCATCACTATACATCTCTCCAAAAGACAAAGTACGCAGAGAGATGCCCCGAAGTGCGCATTAGCGGAATGGTGAGGATGATTGTACGGTAAGGTGATCATCCCATGTGGTATCAGACCAAAAGTAACACCCACATTTGTTCTCCCAATTTTTCTGAGGAGAGTAAGAAGATAATAGATTAAACACAAACCATAGAACCACCTGATTTACCCTTAACCTCTACCTCAACCTCTACTTCTCAATCTATCTCAGATATTGTCCAACTATCCAAAACATTGTCCTTCAATACCCATGAAACAAATAAATTAGATAAACTTGTAGAATACAGTTATATACCTAAAGATGCTCATGTAGCAACTTCAATACAACCTTTTATCAACACATACACCGTATATGAAAAACTCAGAGGTGTTGTCTCTATACGACACCTCCTACACTATAATAGACCTAGACCTAAAGAGTATGTACAGGCTTCTAGAATGGATCAAAGTCTCATGTTAGCTACAGAACAAGAACAATACATCACGATTAAGGTTCCTCAATCCTTGATCAACCAATCCCTAAAGGAAGGATACACCCACCTGCATTGGGGTGCTATCAGGTTGTTGTTGACCTACAACGGCAGAAAGGGATGTCCAGTGTCAGCTCGTATGGCGTTCCTGGACTTCAGAGTCTTGGACTATCAACACGCGGTCATCGGTATTGTTATGACCACATTGAATGCTGGAAGTGTGATGTTGACTTTCTACCCCAACTTTGTCATGTATTTGAGAGATCCTAACCTCTCTACGGGTATGAAAGTACAGATCCAGATACAATGAGTATCCCACATAGCTTTGTCCCATATAGCTACGTTGCATCAGCAAGTGTGCTTTAGAGTAAAAGACCATGCGATTGACCTTAATGGCTATAGATCATAGGATGCTCTATATGTCTTCTCGAAAATGGCAGAGAAGGTCCCCACTATTATCCAGACTCCTAAACAGCTAGATACTAAAACCTTAGATAAATTGGTCATACGCTCTTGGCTGACCAATTACGATAAGATAACAACAGTTGATAAGACTGTTCAGTCTCAATACTACACTTTCCATCTTAGGAATGATGGAGTAGTCGAAACCATCTTCAAGACTCCTAAAGATTCTAGAGATGACATACCCTGTTCATCTCTCTTCAAGACGGCATTAATGATTTGTCCAGTTTCTGCAGATAAGAAGATCCATGTAGTTTGGTTTGAGCCTGATGGTCATCCACTTTACACCGACAAGATCAATGAACACTTTATATGGGATGTTGATCCCAATATGTGTGAAGATGGATGCTCATGTGCTGATGATGATTTTCCTAGTGATAGGAAAATAAGAACCAAATCCTCTTGCAGACCATTTTCCAAGTATAAAGATAAAGATGGAGGTTCCTCTCCATGGTTCGGTATCTCTGAAGATAGGAGAAAGATGAGTGACAAAGATATTGCCAAAGAATGGAAGAGACGACTTCAATTATCTTCTTATGATGAAGCTCTGAAGATTTTAAGGCCAGAAGGCCTTTGCAAGACAGAGGTGGTATCCTTTGTAAATATTCCTACAGTGCCTGATATTCCATGTTGTATGGCTTCTTCTTCCAAGCCAACTGAAGAAGGCAGCTATGACAGTGACTACCCTCAATTAGCTCAGAAAAGATGACCAACGGAGTTTCTATGAGACCTTTTATTAGACAGATAACAGTTAGGTCTGATGGTTCTCTCGAACCCTTGACAACAGCTGAGGAGGTGCTTAACTGAAAAAGCAAGAGTCATCTTGCTCAAAAGGGTCACCTGAAGAAGCAGGATAGGAAGCTTGAGAAGCTTTTTAAGGCAGTAAATCAAAACGATGAAGAAATCAAAACAGTTGCCTCTACTGTAGAAAAGATCACAAAAAGTCTTCAGAAAATACTGGTGAAATTGGATAATGCCATGCATGAGAAGATTGTTGAAAAGCAATTTGATGAAGAATTTGAGTCTCTTGACGACAGGATAAGACGTTTGAGGAAAAAAGATTCAAGGCATAGGTGAAGTCTTTGTTCCACCTTCACGACACACAAAGAGACTAATCTTTTCCAGTACTTCTCATCTGATAAGGGATTCACCACCGCTCGAAGGATTCATGGCCTCAACAAAAAGGAATGTCATCCTGTTATTCTCTACGACTTTCATGGAGTATGACAAGGAGAAAAAGAGACGGGAAAAATCCAAGAAGAGAAAGAAAAGGAGGAGAAAGAAAAGGAGTTTGTTGCCTCAGCGTCTAAGAAGGAAGGAAAAGACAAGTCATCGTCTATGATGGCTTCGTATTTCCAAGATTCCCAAGATCCATATGAAGATAGCTTCTAAGATACAAATTTTGGTTCTTTGCAATACTTGCAATAGAGACCAATACCAGTTCCTGAAGAACAGGAAGCTTCGACAGACTCTGCCTCACAAATAAATTCAAAAAGTTCAGAAAAAGAAGATCTGAGCCCAGCTGAGGAAGATGTTCCTACAGCCTCTGAACCATCTGAAGAAGAAGAAGTGATGTCAGCAACATCAACATCAGAGCTCTCATCAGAGTCTGAACACTATGTTGACATATCCACCATCCTCATATCCACTCAACATCAAGGAGAGACGTCTAGAACATCTTCATTATCAGGACATGATTAAGGATCATCAGATGAGCTTGAACCTTTGACTTCAACAGGAGATCCTCAATCTCCTAATGTGCCCTCACAACCATCACAACCAATAGGAGGTCATTGTTTTATGTTTGACGACATACCAGTTTCCAAGAGAAGGGAAAGACTGCTTGAGATCAGAGTGTGGGCTGATCTGCAGAGATCTAAACCTGGCCATGTCACGGAAGACATCTTAAAAGAATTGGCGTCCAGGTTCATTGGCACGTTGAGAGACTGGTTTACAACGATGGCATAACCAAACAGTTAGTGTTTACTGGAGTTCCAATTGAAGATGCTCTTGGAATGATTCACCAAGAGTTCATTGGTCATGTCGGTGATTATGGAAAAAGAAGAGAAGCGTATTACTTTAAAATGAAGTAATGTTCTTTACGACAGAAGGATTTGAACCTTCATTACAAAAGAATGGTAGACATTTACTATCAGCTAGTAGGAGACAACAGCAGAGAGCTGAAACAGGTGTTCGTTGCTTCATTTCCAGAAGAGTTGCAGCTGGAAATCTCCAAGCTACTGACTGCTTCGCAACGAGATATCAGTCAACACAGTATGGGAGAATTGTATCAGTATGTTGAACAGGCCATTGCTAGCCTGTGTGAGCAGAAGAAATTCTTTGATGCTTTCTCCCAAAACAGCTAGATGAAGAAGTTATGTTCAAAGTCTTACTTGCAGATAAAATGCAAGGAGAAAGACTGTGACTGTAGACGTAGTAGGAAGAAAAAGCACTTAAAGAAGTTTCTTAAGTCCTCCAGATCATCAAGATACAAGCCATCTGGATGAAAGAGAAAGGGCTACAGGGACTGGAGTAAGAAATGTGGCTTCAAGGCGTTCAGGAAAAAAATCACTTCAAAAAAGTGAACGCGGTGCTTTATCTGTGGTCAAAAAGGTCATTACTCTTGCAATTGCCCCAACAAGGAAAAATCTGCGAAGTTCATTAAGCAGGTTATGAAGATTGCTCCATTAAAACAAGACGAAGCTCTTGAATCCATATTCTCAGAGCAGTGCAGCGGAAGAGAGGTGGACGCACAAGAAACAGTATTCACGATGTTATACTCTGATACTAAGACAGAGTATTCTGACAACTCAACATCGTCAGACTATCATGAGGTGTTCAAGGCTACTCCTAGTTCATCCACACATCAATTCGATGTTCCTCATTTGGAAGTGGAAATCCTTCAATCAAAATATGACGTACCAGTCAAAGTAATAGGATTTCTTGACTAAGGAGCTACTTGGACCATTATCAATCCGAAGGTCCTTCTAGGAGCATGGAAGGAAGAACGTAATCACATTGTAGCTGCAAGTGGAAAGGTATTCTCTACGGAGTATACTACGCAATAGAAGATTGGGATAAAGCTCTTCCTAAGAGTCGTAGTCTTGAGTCATGTTGTTGGCACACAACTCACAGGGAAGGATGTGTTTATTGGATTCGATGTGATTAGCAAGTTGAGGAAGCTCACTATTTGAACAGAAAGAGTTTATCACAGGAGACATTTCAAACCATACTATATGGTCCAATCTCTATACAGTCTTACTCTTATCATCTCAGGAGAACATCCATTGATGGCGAGATATTCCCACTTTTTCTCTGAGAGTCATGGAAGCTTCTCACATCCAAAACCATTGTGGAAGAATTAGGAGTTTTTCATTAGACTCCCCGTTCAAGAAGAATGAAGACGTCAATCCTACCAAAGCAACTCATCCAAGGATGACGCCTTCTGACGCAACCTTTGTTAAGGAAGAATGTCTACAGCTACTCCAACAAGGCCTCATTGAGCCTATCACTAGTGACTAGGCTTGCCAAGCCTTCTATGTCAATAAACAGAGTGAGCAGGTTAGAGGAAAGAAGTGGCTTGTAATTGACTACAAGCCCCTGAACATATTCTTGAGGGATGATAAGTTCCCTCTGCCGAAGATCCAATCCTTACACGTCCATCTCCAAAAGGCCAAGGTGTTTTCAAAGTTTGACCTCAAGGCAGGTTTCTGGCAACTTGGAGTCCATCCAGATGATAGGGCCAAAACAACGTTCTGTATACCCACAACCCAATACTAATGGACTGTTATGCCTTTTGGGCTGAAGGTAGCCCCATCCATATTTCAAAAGGTGATGATTCAGATCTTTGAGCCCATTCTCTATCCAGCACTGGTCTACATTGATGACATCCTCCTATTATCTGCGTATGAGAAAGCCCATGAGGCTTTACTTGTTGAATTCTTTGCTCTTGTGGACCAATACAACATTATGCTATTTAGGAAGAAGAGCATACTGGTCTAACCCAAGATTGAGTTATTGGGCTCAACATTTGAAAATAGACACTTTCAGATTGGACCACACATTGCGGAAGGACTTGAACAATTTACTGACAAAGATCTCATTAAAAGAAAGATACAATCCTTTCTCAGGATTGTGAACTATGTGAGACAGTTCATACTGCACGTGACGCAGCACATTAGCCAGCTGTCTAAGATGTTAAAGAAGAATGCCCCACCTTGGGGCTAGATCAGACTACAGTTGTCCAACAACTAAAACAACTTTGTAAAAAGCCACCAGCTTTGAAGATTCCAAGAGAGGGAAGCGGGTCCTATAGACTGATGCCAATGACGAATATTGGGGAGCTATCCTATTAGAAGAAGACGAAAATGGTAACAGGGAATATTGTGGCCATGCTAGTGGTCAATTCTCTGAAGCAGAGAAACACTATCACACCGTCTTCAAGGAGATACTGGCAGTCAAGTATGGAATCAGACGCTTTGGATTCCATATTATTGGATATAGGTTTCTGATCGGAATGGACAACTCATCATTCCCTATGATCCTAGAGTTCAAAAACAAGGAGGTATTAGATGGTCAATGCCTTAGACTGAATGACTGGTTCAGTCGATATGAGTTTGACGTAAAGCATATCAAAGGCATCAACAACATAATTGTGGACTATCTTTCAAGGCCTAAAAGAAATATTCCAAGACTATTGATGGTTGATCTACACGAGAGAAAGCTAAAAGATCAATTCTTGTGATCACCTCAAAAGGCGTAATCCCTCTAATCTTTATGGTGGGACCATCCAGCTCTTCTGGCCCAAAGCCAGAATACCTTGTCGCCATATATAAAGGAGTTTTCCACCTGGTCTAAGTGGAAATGAAGAGCCCAATCAAATCATGCTCTTCGCTCAGACTCATGTCACCCACTTTAGGGTAAAGTTACTAGAGTTATACTTCACAAGCTTAATATAAAGGTATTTCGTATTCAATCCTCCGTATGTCTTCCTCACTAAGCCACAACTCATGGCTTCATCCTTTACGGAAGATTTTCTCTGGTTCTTATGGTGTCTAGTTATTGCACACAAGATTGCCATTGAGTTCAATGCTTATGGGATACTCAACCATCTCAATGACGACCAGCAGTGTAGGTCTTTGTTATGGACTTTCCTTGAATGGTTCGATGATATTATTGTCTGGAGAAGAAAGTTGCAAACCACACTTGACAATGAGAGATTTCTCAGAAGAGACGGACAACCCTCATATGAGGTGTATATCTTCCATCGTCCCTACTTCCGTCATTCTCAAGGATTCTTATGGACTCAAAACCTTTACTACTCTTGGGGTACTGCATACCCATCAATCCGTGGCAATCCTCAGTACAGAGAAAGTTTAGTGGAGCATCTGTGCTTCATTAACAATTCACCATTACCACCACCAACAATGCTTGTAGGTTTTCAAACTCGTCCCTTGGAAGTCATTATCACTCTGTCATCCGTCACGGTGATGCTAAGTACTATTGGGATGTTTAAAGGTCTGTATGATCCACCTGGTCAATCTCAAGATTCAGTAATGGAGAGTTACAACTAGTTGCTCCTGTTCAACCACCACCAGGTTATGAGCTGCACAGAGATCATATTGGCAACAACAACAATTCATCTTCAGAAGAAGAATACCCTTGGTTATACGATGATTGTTCACCGTATTTTCATCTGCTTGAAGATAATAAGGGTACGTGAACAAAGATAAAAAACATATCACTAAGTCCAACTGTCAGACAGAGATCTCAATCACCGTCGAAGAAATAAGCGCTCTGTTTGTATCAAGGAAAAAAGATGCTCTGCCTCAATGTGATATCTTGTTTACTTGAGTACCAATTTCATCATTCCAGTATCACTCGCACAGGTGTCTCACTCACCCACACTCTGCCGCCTCTCTCTCTCTCTCTCTCTCTCTCTCTCTCGCTGTGACAGATTTTGTCGGATCCGAAACGGCGAATCCAAAAATGGCCGATGAAAAAGAGTCAACTTCGATTCCGTTGAGCCACCCCGATAATGGCGCTAAAGATCCGGCCAAGTATCCTTCCACCTCCTCCAACTCCTCCACTCGTGAGGTTCGCGTCTTTTCGTTCTCTTTCTTGTCATTTCCGCTCGCATTTGCTGTCACTGTAGCTTTAGCGGTTTTCTATATTTACAATTGCTTACATTTGCACATTATAGATGGTCCATGGTGGCTAATTTGGTTTAGAATAAGTTTGATTGAAATTATAATCTGTTGTGTTTGGTAAATTGGTTATTAGTTTACATATCGAAGAATTAGGAGTATCGGACAGCAAATTGTTGTTAAATATATTAGGAGACTGTGAACAATTGTGCTTCTGTAGTTCGTGTCTTTTGCTGCAATTGAATCTGTAATGTGAGATTTGCTTAAATGAGATGAGGTTCGGACCCCTCCTGCTTTACCGTCTTAGATGCATCCCGATGCCCCAATGTATGAAGTTTATCAGCTTGTTGAGATTAAAATATCTGGATTTGTATGATCTATATGTTACAACTTATAAGCGTTCTTTTGTTGGATATAATCTGTGTTTGAAGTATTTTTTTTAAAAATGTCATGTGTTAGTGGTTTATTGTGGCAAAAATGCACAAGTTGAATTGATTTTTATCGAGATATCAAAACATGGAAATAATTTGGTGATATAAACAAGACAAAAATGATGTCCACCGAAAAAATGTAATAAACAAATATTTAATATCTCAGAGTAGTAAGCTTAATCAATTCAAAAAGAACATAAATTGTCGGTGAATATGAGTCTACGGGCTGATGCTTTTGTGTTGACCATCTGATTCTCAAGAAATGCTCAAGAAGCTTGTCAATGTAAGGTCTTAGGAGACAATTTTTGTTGAACGAAAAAGTGATAATCTAAAAGAGAAGGTTAACATAAATATGCATAATCTTTGAAGTTGTCGCTTCCTTTGCTTATTTGAGTGTCTAAAAATAGGTAGTGCATTCACACTGTTGCCCTTAATTATCTTGTATATTCCCTCTTTCAAAATTTCATTGCAGCATTATTTCTATGAAACATTTTAAGTTTTTTTTTTGTTTTTTTTAAGTCTGTGACTTTAATTTGAGAAACAGTATTCCCAGTTTTGATATTCAACTTGATTCTTCATTGATCAGGCTTGTTGCTTTGTTCTCCAAAGTTGGGTCTCAAAAAAGTTCATGACTGGATGGTAACAGTTTTTGCAATTTTCGGAAATTGATGACATATTTTGATAGCTCAAAGATAAGATTCTTTTAATTTGTGAATTTCAGTGTGGTACTTTTCCCTGTAGCCGTGACATTCTTCATTACACGGTGGCTTATTCAGTTTATTGATGGTTTCTTCAGTCCGATATATGAAAGGCTTGGTGTTGATATTTTTGGTGAGTTAAAACAGCATTATTGCTTTGTTTTCAGTTCAATATGTATTAAATGCATCCTCACTTTCTGGTATGGAACCTGAATCACGTCAGAGGTTTTAAAGATAGAAGACAGTTAATTGATTTAAGATATTGATAATAGTTAAAAGAGAAGTAGGGGGGTTTCAGGATAATGTTTATATGCTGCCATGGAAGTTATATCCAATTTTTTATCCATATAGTGTAAGTATGGGTTTTGTTTGTCATTTTTATTCTTCCGTGTCACACTATGGTTAAATGTGATTTTATTTTTACAGCATGATTTGGGGGCCTTGATTTGTTGGTTTGATGGAAAAAAATATTGAATACGTGGACAATGATGCTATAAAAGATTTCCTTGTACTAATATTTACCATCAGTACTATGTAATTTCCGTGGAATTATGATAATGTATTGGTAAAACTAGCAGCAAGCTTCATTTTCTTTATATGTGGATAGATTTAGGCTTATATTTGTGTATTTGTTAATGTTTGTGTCTGTAATCATGACCCTGAAAACACTTCATCTGTGATGCAGGGCTTGGATTTATTACATCGCTGGTGTTTGTATTCTTTGTTGGTGTTTTTGTCTCATCATGGATAGGTTCTACCATTTTCTGGCTTGGGTAGTGGTTTATAAAGAAGATGCCTTTTGTCAAGCATATATATTCAGCCTCTAAGCAAATCAGTGCTGCAATTTCTCCAGGTATGTTAAAAACTCTTTTTGGGATACCAGATTCTGAAGTTTCATGCACAGTTTTGTTGGCAAGCAGTAATTAATTTTAGGTTTTATATATATATATATAACTCGTGCAATTTAACATGTGAATGATTTTGATCTGTGTCATTACTTGTCATGTGTTCCCATTTCTTCTTTATGATCTCCCATTGTTTCTTGCAATTAAAAAAGTCCAGCCAATTTCACAAAGATTGCAAATTTCAGATGAAGAAGATGGTTTTTTTGCTTCTGGAGTTTGATTGTGGCTGAATATGTGTGTCGATCTTTTTCTTTTGACCATTATGATGGTCATCACTCGTCACTGATTAATTAAGCCGATAAGGCCTTGCTTTCTGAAATCTTAAACTGCTTTTAAAATTCTTCCAATTGATGAGCTTTTTCTCTCTTCTTAAGATGGGTCTATCTCACATGGTAAATTTTCCGGCCTTTGGTAAATCTGTAACTGTTAGGGCATTAATTAAATGTGTTAAAGCACTTGTTATTTTTTTTTTCTTTTGGCATCACAGTTCTTCCTCTTTTACTTGCCCAATTATATACACTTCCTTAAAATAGATATCACCTTTTTATTATCTTTACAGATCAGAATACCACAGCTTTTAAAGAGGTTGCAATTATTCGTCACCCACGTGTTGGTGAATATGCATTTGGTTTTATTACATCGACCGTCATCCTTCAGGTAGTACTCTCTGGAAATGAATGTATTTTCTCTTCATGTGAGTCACTTGCAGTAGCATTCTTCTTTTGGTCTTCATCTTTTCAGAATCTTATTAACTTCTGCTATTATATTTGTTTGCTTCTGCCTCTAAATGTGATGATCTCCTGTTTTTTATTTAAAATAGGAAAGTCAATGGCCTTGGAAAGCTAGGATGATTAGGGTCTTTGGACATCTTGATGCGTAATCTATTTGTGATATTTTATTTTTTATATCTGCATGAAATTTTTAGAGATAATTACTTTCATCAATAAGAACTGTTACTTATTTAATACATGTTTGACCAAGTACTAGTTGCCGTTGGTACCTTAAAATGAGATTAGGGCTTGTGATTGTGAATGTCTAAAATTTTATAAAGTGATGATTTAAAAAAAGAAATTTATCAAGTGATTGTGTATTCTTCTTTGCTGGGGCATGCGGGACGATAGATGCCCAAGTTATTCAAAGAAATACTCCTTTGTTTTATGATGCTTTAAACTTCAAAGGGGAACTGAACATTTCCAGTTACTGAAGAATGTCCTAGTTCTTGTTTCCTAATTTAACAAGTTTGCTTGTATGTTATGACTGCAAGCCATTCACTTGACCACTGAAATATTTTCACAGATTAAGAAGTGCTAATATGGAATTAGCACCAACTTGTTTCTTGATGTCGGTTGATGCTGGTCTATTTATTGCACATGGTTTTTTGTTTAGATATTCGTGTTACTGGATGTCTTATCCCTTTTTCCTTTTTGGTTTTTAACTGTAGAGAGATAATGAAGACGAGGAGTTGTGCAGCGTTTTTGTCCCAACAAACCATCTGTACATTGGCGACATGTTCTTGGTGAACTCCAAGGATATTATAAGACCAAATCTATCAATCCGAGAAGGCATAGGTACGTTGTGTTTATCTTTCTGGCCTGGGTTAGAGGTGTTTCGCCGTGGTCTTGTTCTTACTCTTTTATTTCCCGTTGCGCAGAGATCATTGTTTCTGGAGGTATGACAATGCCATAGATGATTTCCCCTTTGGAACGTGTTACCCGGCAAAATGATAGAATTCCTATGAACAGGATTGTGAAGTAAACAACCTGTAATTACAATCGGAGCCATTATAATGTGTGGTTGCTTATGGCAACAAGATTCAAGAAAATGCATCTTATGCCACTCCTGTAATTATTTTTGTTTGTGTTGTGTTGTTTTAAAGTGTATACTATTCTTTTTAACGGAAAAAATAATTTAAATATCGTTCAATCTCCAGAACTATTGATTTTTGTTTTATTTTTTCTTGTCAAAATCATCTCATTAGTTGTAGTTTACTTTACAGTTGATTACTAGGAGAGTCATGCCCCTCCATCTCCTTCTCAAGGGGCGTCAACGGAATTCATTTTTCCTTGCCACAAGGGGTCAACGGAATTTACAAGCAAACCGATTATTTTTTGTGTAAATTATACAGGATAGGATATCATGCAAGTACATGAATTTCAAGAAATGAACATTTTATTTTCGAAAATGTCACGTCAGTTTAAAATAAATGGAAAATCTTGATTCTATATCGTTATAAAATCTCGTCTTTCTCTCTCTCTTCACGATGAGCTCCGCAAATCTCTCTAACATTGCCTCTCTCTCTTGATTTTAGAGTCGACGAAATTTGAAGTGTATGGAGGTTGTGGTAGCGGTGCTTGTTTGCGACTTCATATTGGTAGTGACTAGGAGAAGGATGAATGTTGGTGGCGTCTAAGGTTCATTCAAACCCTGTTTGCAGCTTGATGAGGTCTAAGAAAAATATCCCCAATGAGCACTAAAATCCATTAAATCAATTTTAAATTAAATTGTAACTGTTTTTGTACAACTGTGTACTTTAATGTGCACCTATGTACACTTCATAAGATAAATGTGTAAATATTTGTGTATGTTATGTACATTTTTGTATGCTTGATGAAATAAATAAATAAATGTTATTCAAGAGAAAATTAGATATTTTTTGAATTTTTATTAAATAACACATTTTACATTGTTCATATTGTGTAAGTTTTGTATACGTTTGTCTATGGTTATCCACCGGTGGTACATCCTCTGCTGAAAATTCTTCTCCTGCGATAAGCCTCAGTTTCTCATGCATTTTTATAAAATGATAGTTGTTTTATATTAGTTTCAACCTATACATTTTAGATAAATAGTTTCAAAGGGGTTCCATTTTTAAGAATTGGCAACTTTTTTTATCCTAAAAGTGTATTTCTACCCTCTCTTTTTTTCCCTTTCTTATTTTCATGGATAAGCCCATGAATTAGAAAATGAAGATTCTCAATTCTAATAATAAGCCACGAAACTACCTCCTAGGAGGTGGTCTGGCGGAAATGAGCATTGTTCATGTACCTCTCACTCGGGTTCGAGACACATCAGTCTCTCCGGTTGTCCTCGAATATCTCCGCTCCAATCGACTAATGTCAGCTCATAGCGGGTGTCGCGGTGAGTCTCCATCAGCTACCACCGAGCAAAACAACATTCCGTGATAGGGAGTATTTGTTTGCATAGTCACACCCAACAGGGATACATATACTGGTAACTCCCGACTCCCCTTTAAATTGAAATAATAATAATAAGCCACGAAACTATTCTTCCATGGAAACATTTCTTGTAATTATATGCTGAGAATGGATCTAAATAGATCCAATGGATTAACACTACACAAATGGAGTCATGAGGTTATCCAACGAAATTGCAATGCCTGTTGGAAATAGGTTTATCTTTTGCCATGATATTAATTTCACGAAGTTATTTTTCTTTAATATAAGTACAAAGTCAGTCTGTTACATAAGCCTATTCTTTTACTTGATAAGATGAAACTCTCCCCCTTTCTGCAATCTATCTATCTTTATATATATAAAACTCCACATATTGACTTCACATTGTACCACATGTCTCCACCACATTGTTTACAAAATTATCTAATTAAATTAAATTCAGTTTTAAAGAAATTAAAGATTAATAATTTAAAAAAAGGAAAAAGATAAGTGTTTATCAAATTAATTTCATTTGAAATTGAATTATCTTAATCCATTTTCTCATTTTTTGAGTTTTTTTAAATTATTTCAATTTGGAATTGATTTTATCATAAACCTCTTTTTTCTCCTCATAAGAGTATTTTATGATTTACACGTCTCTATTCCTCTTTTTTGTTTTTCTTTATGCATCGTCTCCGCTTTCTGCATCCTCTACATCTCTCTTTCTTCTTCTCTTTACCCGATTGCGTTCTCTTTCAGCTCATTCTCTCTTTTCTATTTTTTTTTGCTTTCTAGATATGCAACTTTTATAGAAAAATATATAGAGCTTCTGATAAGTTGTATTTCACAAAACGGAGATATAAACTACAAACTTAACTTGAAGGATCCATTAAGTAGTCAACATATGAATTTAAAGTTTAAACTTATTTTTAAAAAGAAAACAAAAAGAGAGAAAAATGAGTTTTTTCTATAGATAAATAGGAAGATTGTGGAATACCATCATGTGCATGAATAAAAATATGAGAGACTTGAAAACTAAGCATAAAACTGAGGAGAAAGAAGCAGCGGTGCGGCTTGAAACAATGAAATTAGATTCTTTCTTTTTTGTTTGCATGAGTTTGGGAAGAGATGAGTGAAATGAGAGTTTTTTTGTTCTCAAATATCAAATCTATAGACTTCATTTGGACCATGTTTATTTTTTGTTTCATTTGGGACTTTTTCGGCTTACTTTCATAAAATATTGTTGGGCTTATTTTAATTAATTATATAATATATATATAATGAAAATATATAATATACGGTTGTGTAGTTGTAGTTTGATTTTGATGATTAGAAAGAAAAACTAACCGCAACCAAAACGAATTTAAGAAATTATCATTTACAATCATCCAAAATTAGTGAATAATCGCAAATTGTGGTTCGATTGTGAATGAATTAGACAATTTTTGCAATTTAGTGGTTGAACCTTACAACCCTAAAAGCCAGGTTGTCGGAGAAGCATGCGCCTATTACACAGCCAACAAAAAAGACATATTAAAGAACATAATTTTTTTTAACAAAAAAGGATATAACTCAAGTGTCAAATGATGTTGCATAATCACGTAAGGGTGCAATAAGTTTACAAGACGTTAAACGTATGATTCCCGGTGGCTGGAGCAATTGCATGTAAAATCAACAATCAAAATAGAACACCACATTGAGATCTAGCAATTTACAAAAAAAAGAGAGCATAAAATCACTGAACATAAAGAGAGAGAAGAACATGCTTGGTAGGACAATGCCCGATATGAAACGTACAACAAAAAAACATTTTTTTTAAATCATAAAAAAACATATTTCAGAACTTGAAAATAGCAAAAAAAAATTTAAATATGAAACGCTGAATAAGCTTGTAAAAGTTGGAATTAGAGGGATACAACTGAAGAATGTACCGAAATAGAAATCGTGGTTGCAGCTGGCCACCTGAAAAAAATATGAAATGTTAATGAGAATCGAACAAACAAAGACGTTTTCTATCACCAAAATGGCAGCACAAAAATTGAGAATAAACTTGCCTGGTGTGTAGTAAATGTAGATGCTACGATGAGCGGGGGATTTATTTATAGACGAATATTGCAAATAGACACATAGATGAATTTAGATAAAGCATTTGATTTTTTTATATAAAAAAAGATAAAGATTTGAAATAATTGAAATGTGGATTAAGCTCTGAATTTTAAAATAAAAAATTGGATAAACATCTATTTTTTAAAAAAAAAAGAGATAAAAATCCGGTTTTTAAATATGAGATAAAATTCGAATCAGTCATTGAAGAAAAGCGGCCATACTTGCAAAAATCACCATTGGTGGCGGGTAGTATGGATTCGATTCTGGTTTGATGGTATATGCAGCTGGATGGATCGATCCATTAAAAAAAGTTTGTTCCGAAGTATCAACAAAATCATCATTACAAAATTAAACAACAAATCAATGTGGAAGTTTTCCAATAAATAATTAAACGACAGAGATCAATTAAAGAAAATCGACCATACCTAGAAAATGACAATTTTTTGAGAACGTGATAATTCTTTATTGAATATGTTTGTCTAAAAAAACAAATTATTGCTGTGGCATCGACCTTTAAGCGGAAAAATTACAACCAATTCAATCAATTTGGGGCTTTCAATCAATCCTACACAAAAACCTTTTTAAGCGCCAAAATAAAAACTCTTTACGCAGATCCGGAGACAAAAATATTCGCCGCAAATAAAAGTCAATGACCCATCAGCAATGACAGAAGCACAAAAGGCATCAATTCTACTAAAAAAGAAGAAATCAAAGCGGTGAAGAGAAGCAGATTGACGTAGAGATGCAAACGCAGGAGAAGAATCGAAGAAAGAGAAAGCGGTGAGGAAAGTGGCATCGTCTGGCGCTGTAACGCATAAAGATTAGACATATGTCAAAGGAGTGAGAAAAGCGTCGTCGTGTGGCTGTGTAACGCATAAGAAGGAATATACAAATGTCATAGAAAGGCTAGGACATATGTCATTATTATGAGATGACAGATGTCAAAATTTGACACCCAGCGTGTGACGACCCGTTTATGGATCATGACCGGTATACGAGTCGAACCGTCTAAGGGAGCCGGTCCATCTCGCACAAACCTCAAAGATCAGAACTACCATCCAACTTATTTATTTAGCAAACGTTTATTTAAAAATTTGTTATATGAAAACATATGAAATATATAAAACATATTTGTACTAAATCAAATATATAAGTAAATATACCAAAATAATATCAGTAAGTAAAATTAGTAAAAGTGTAACAAAATGGAAACTCAGTAACCCTACAACATCTCGATGTGGAACTCTATACCAGAAACAAAAGAGCCCAGCCAAAAGGGTATCATTAACCAATAACATATCTCACTAGAAACCAAGACGTGGTGTAGTTGTTGAAGCAAAAAATTGTCCACTTGAAAATGTAGTAGAGACAAACAAAGGAAATGATAAAGGGGTAAGAATTGCTAATGAGGAACAACACTCCAGATCGTCTCATCATGTCTCACAAAGATTTTTTTGAAAATAATTCGAAAATACTGCATGCAGGTATAAATAAGTATATATAAGTATACACACTATATAGATAATAGTCTTTCGAAAACCATTTCGAAAACGTTCGCAATGAAAGCAAACATCATGCTCGCAAGCATAATAATTAAAATAATATCGGTAACAAAAACATAGCATAGATAATATGAGACCAATAACAATGATGTTCACATAGCACCAATAACAATGATGATTGTGGGCTTCGCCACTAATAAAAAATAATGATATATGTTTGGTCGGACACACGTCTACCACCATACCCTGATAAGGCCTTGACTGTGCATTGGTATACAAAATGCTATGTTTATCTTACATAACATAGGTGCCCCATAACTAGTTTATATATATAATTTTTAAATAAAAAATAATAACTCTTGCAATAAAAGCATATCAAAACAATGAAAGTCATATATATAATCCAAAATATATATCCAAGTTCAAAAACAAGCTTACTGATTATTAAAACCACATGATCAATTTATTAATTAGTCATTCTGTTATTAAGTCTAATTTCAAAAAATATAGCCAACACATCAAAAATAATATAGAGTTACAAGACACAGCGTATGTGTTTGAAGCTGTCATTCACTCACCTGAATGTCCAAGCAAATCAATCAGGCACCACTATCTAGCAGCTGATCACACTGACACAGCCTAAGTAATGTGGACTGAGCCACCAGACAAATGAAATACTTGCGTCTAGCCAGACACACGGTCACTCCTTTACCCCGGTAACTAGGGGCTTGACAGAGTATTGGTAAACCAAAGGCTACGTACTTCGTAGCTAGATGTCCCATATCAGAATATTCTAAAATAATTTAAATAATAATAACAGACGAGCATGCATATCATAATATTTATTTCAAAAAATAATATAATTATTTTTCAAAAAAAATATTTTTCCAGAGTTATCATAGAAATCAGATTATTAATTAACTGAATAATTATTAGTCAGATTACAGATTATATCCAGCAACGCAAAAACTATACAGATTTGAAAACATAGTCTATGTGTCAGAAGTTATCATCGCACTCACCTGGTGTCCTAGCTGACAATCCAGTCAAACACCACTAGTAGGTGGCTGGTCTTATTGGCAAGAATAAGAATTGAAACATATATATTAGACCAGGTCAATATATGATACTGGTACGGTGACAATAATGAATGTATGAAATGTGAATGCAAATGCAAACACTCGGTCGACGTAGAAAAAACCTATTTTGGTTGAAGATCTATCGCTCTTGTCTCGAAAATCAAAATCTACATAAAATTACAGTTTGGTCCCTCAACTTTTATAAAATTATCTTTTAGTCCCTAAGACCTCAAAAATTATGAATTAGTCCCCGATCTTTTAGAATTTACAAATCAGTTCTCTAAGTATTTCAAAATTACAAGTCAATATGCAACTTTTCTGAAATTATAAATCTGAACCTCAACTTTCTAAAAATTACAAATTGATTATAAACTTTCTAAAATTTACAAATCTGGTTCAACATGCAAAATATTAAGTCTAGTTCTCAAATTATACAGAATCATGAAAATTATGTTTTCAGTCATTTCAATAGAAAATCACACTATAAAAACCTAAAATTGGTATCGATCGTAACCCATGCTTCCAAACATCCAAATCAGTTCCCACAAACTTCAGAAACCTAAATCTAACACCCAATCTATGAAAACAACATCAAATCATCCTAAATCTAACCAAACCCAAATTACACCAACCAATTTATAAAAACCCTTGATTATGATGTTTTTAAGTTATATCTATATGTTTCTAAGCTAGTTCTAGCACAATCTAACATCCCCCAATAATCTTTTCAACAGAAACAAGCTAAATCTGAGCTAAAATGCAAATTCGTCCAAAAAGGAAAGTTCAAGATTCAAGCATGAAAATGATGAAATAAGGGGTATGGAACGTTGATATTACCTCAAATGATGTTAAGGAACAATGGGTAATCAACATAAATGATTTTGGACAAGTTTGGAGTAATTTGAGTGAGACAATGAGAGAAAATCGAAGTGGGTCAAATGGGGTATATATAGTTTTGTGACCCATTAATCAACTACCCACTTCATGAGTCAACTAGTAAACATGTTCTTCATTAGTCGACTGCCCAATTGGTGAGTCAACTACCTACCCAAATCGTGAGTCAACTACCAAGGTCTGATTCTCCACATATTGATTTCTTCCACCTCTTTCATACTACCCAATCGAGCACCACCAAGATCAAAGGTCCTAACTCATTCCAAAACATCATCAAACATCTAATCATCATATCAAACACCTAATCGACATCTCGAACATTCAGAGATTAGATCGGAATCGAACGGATCGCTATATGAAATCTAATCAAAAACAGGCAGGATATTACATAAGATGCCTCTTCCTTTTTTTTATAAAAAATAAATCTTCTTTTTTTATAAAATATGTTATAATTCCAAACAATGTAATGAAATTATAGTAAATAATTTTTTTATTATTATAGATATGTCACGACCCATTCCCGGGACCACGACCGACGTACGAAATGAACCGTCTATGGGAGCCCGGCTCATCCCGCACAAGCCTCATAGTACAGAATTTCTACCCAAACCTCATATTTAAATAAATATGAATAACAAATAAAATATAATATTTTATTTATTAAAAACAAATCATACATAATATTAAGTGCGGAATTTAATTTCAATCGAGACTTACGAAACCTAAACAAAACCCACAGTAATCCGGTGTGTGGAGCATCTAACAAATCAGACAAATAGGCCCGGTCAAAAGGGCATTGACCGCAACATCAAAATCCCTCACTGAGCATCAAAGTCCAATGAACAAAATTTCTCAGAGTCACCTGCAATATGATAATAAACAGGAGACAAAC